>CM055075.1:28987136-29272136 GCA_029204045.2 Tillandsia leiboldiana | reverse complement strand
ATGATTCGCCACGACAGGACAACATGAAAATTGGGTTCAATTATTACAGGCATAGTAGCAGGAAGAGAGAAAGTTGTTTACAAAGTTAGATCTGATCTGGATGACTGGAATTGTATTATATATTTTTTTTAATATAATTAAGCAAACAATTTGGGCCTCATCTGGGTTGGTTGGGCTTTTACTGGGCCGGTTCAAATTTGAATCTAGCCCGAATAAATCTGTGCTTCTTTTGAGGTATTGCAGCATGTTTAGAGTTCTTATTTTTTAGGACTTAAGAGTCTCATTTTCGTTTCCATCTTAGAAAAGTATCGAGTGTTTCTATCTACTAAATGTTTTGCTAAAGATAGCTGCAGCTGAAAGCAGAAACAAAAGCGGAAATAAGAAGGAACAAGATTTAGGTTGGGCATGTTATGTTTCCTGATATCATTGGATAACATTGTATTGGATCAAGCATCTCATTTATGATATTTCAACATTGTAGATAGATAGATCCACATTTAGTTCCTGATAATTAGGAAATCAGAACCAATCCTTCATATAATGGAGAAAGTAATTCCTTGAACAATTTTTGGATTGGAATGACCCTTGACCCAAGTTTTTGTGCCATAAATCCAACATGGAACAAGCAAATTCACAAATACTATATGTAGACAAAACCTCTTTAACAATTCCAAGTAACAAATTCATTATATCTTTAGAGGGAAAATGGCATGTTATCAGAGCAAAGCATTCCCTGTTTTTCTACCAATATTCTCCGCAGGAGCACAACCCTTTCTCGAAATGATGAAACCGATTCAGATCCCTGAGTATAATCCGTCGATTAAACACCATCGAAACCAGCTTCGCCATCGAATGGCAATCCCCGCAAACTCTGATGTTCTTAACGACCCGAATTGTAGTCCCCGGAGGCGTGCTGATAAGCCCGAACGCGATTGCCAGCTTCTCGCTGTGATACCTAAGGCTAACTTCCTTCTCTTCCTCTCCCATGTCGACATGAAAAACCTTCGAAGTGTCGGGCCTGTAACCGACCAACTTTAACTGTTCCATCATCTCATCAACCATCTTACGCGCCTCTCTCGACTGCGGGTGCATGCCGTCTCCAGAGAAGAACTCGTGAACTGTGTTATCCACTTCGATCGAGCTACACCCGGGCACCTTCACCACTCCTCTCTCACCCATTATTGTCCTTACCCGGTTCACCTCTTCCCACCTCCCGCTATTCGCGCACATGTTTGAGAAGATTACATAGTCACCACCGTGAGAATCATCGAGCTCGAGAATTCTCTCAAACACCTTCTTGCCAATATCGACCACCCCATGTCCTCCGCAAGCCGAGAGCAGAGTTCTCCACAAGATTGGCGTGGGCTTAATGGGCAAGTTATCGATGAATTCGTAAGCCTTTTCGAGCTGCCCTGATCGAGCGAGCAGATCGATCACACAACCATAATGCTTAATCCCTGGAATTAAACCATGCTTTTTCATGCTATCGAAAAAGCAAAGTCCCTCGTCGACCATTCCCGCATGACTACAGGCATATAATACTCCCAGAAATGTGATATCGTCGGGTTTTATGCCTCCTCTCTTCATCTCGTCGAACTTTGAAATGGCTTTGCTTCCATGCCCATGAATTGCGTAAGCTACAATCATAGCCGACCAAGCTTGGGTGTCTCTTGTACTCATCCCTTGGAAAACATGGACGGCATCTTCCAAGCTCCCGCACTTTGCATACATGTCGATAAGAGCCGTGTTCACCTTCACATACGAATCGAAGCCGTTCTTCTTGATGTACTCGTGGATCCACTTCCCGAGTTCTAACGCGCCAAGCAACGTGCACGCAGAGAGAACGCTGAGCAACGTGACGTCCGTCGGCTTAATGCTCTTAGCTTGCATCTCCCTAAACAACGCCAGCGCTGCGCTTGGCCGGCTACTCCGGACGGACGCGGTGATCATCGAGTTGTATGATACCACGCATTGGTCGTCCCTCCGGTCGAACAACACACGCGCGGCGTGGAGATCGCCGCACTCTGCGTACATGTTTATGAGAGTCGGGCGCACGTAAATATTGTCGACGACACCACGCTTCACGGCGAACGCGTGCGCTTGCCTCCCTTCTTCCGCGGCCCGAGCGCCGGCGCAGGCCTTCAGAACGGAAGGGAAGCTGTAATCGTCGGGACAGATACCATTCTCAACCATGTCAGCGAAAAGGGAGACGGACCGAATAGGGTCGTCGGAGCGGGAATACCCACGAGACATGGTGTTGTAGAGTATGAGGTTTGGCTGGGGAATTCGATCGAACAGGTGGCGGGCGTAACGAAGGAGTGGGGGATCAGGGCGGCGGGTGAGGTGGGTGATGAACCTGGTGAGGAAGGAGGGGTGGTGATGGAGCTGGGATTTGATGGCGAGGGCGTGGAGTTGCTTGAGCTCGCTAATGGCGGTGCACTGTGGGAGGAGGGAGAAGAGCGGAGGAGGAGTTGGGCGTGTGTGGGGAGATTTGAATTTGGCGGGAGAGAGGGGGTCGACCGTTAGAGCGGAGCTCATCATTTACCCCCAAAAAATAAATAAATAAAATAAAATTATTGGAGAATTTGGGATTAAAATGATGAAAAGCAAACAATGATTAAAAATTTAGTTACAGTTTTGTCCTTTATACAAAAAGTATTTTCCAAGAGCATTTTCCTTTTCTTTATTTTTGTGTAAAATGTATGGATGATACCTGTACTATTTTGATATTGCAACTCGGTTCATTAGCCAAAAAATAGTTATTACATCCGGATTCAAATCTTTTTGGTCTCAAACCCGAATCCACCAAACTCCGCCCCTTGTCTCCGGCGAGACCAACAACGAGTCTAATCCGTGGGGCCCATCTTATTATTGGTCGATTTCGTTACAACCATTCACCAACACACCATACATCTTTTTCTTCCACTAGTCTGTTAACACGTGTCCCAAAAATATGACATCACTTGTGCATCGTTTACAATCCAACCCGCACCCACCGCACGTTGACTCGCCTCTTCTCCTCCGTTGACCGCGCTAACACGACGCACTATAAATATTCGACCATTTTTTTTGTGCTTCCATTTTTTTTATTTTTTTTAAAATAATAAAATAAATCCTACGACGCCCTCTCTCTCTCCTTCCCCGGCGACGAGTTCGTCGGCGGCGAGGGGCGGTGGCCGAAACCCTAGATCGATCCTTTCCCCTCCTTCCTCTCCGCTTCTAACCCTAGCCCCATCCGATCCCCAATTCCCCGTCCACTACCATGATCGACCCCTCCAAGCTCCCGCCCCGCCCATCCCGCGCCTCCTCCCCCACCCCGAGGTACCCTCGCCGGAGACTCCTCCTCCCGATCTCCGTCACCGCCGCCGCCGCTACCCTCCTCTACCTCCTCTTCGCCCCCGCAAGCTCGACCTCCTCTCGCTTCGGGATCATCGTCGACGCGGGGAGCTCCGGGACCCGGATCCACGTCTTCAGCTTCGCGGATGGCGGCGGCGAGATCCCGACGCTCGATCTGGATCGTACGGCAGTGATGAGGGTGAGCCCGGGGCTGTCGTCGTACGCGGAGGAGCCGGATCGGGCCGGGGAGTCACTACGGAGGCTGGTGGAGTTCGCGAAGGGGAAGGTGGGGGAGGATCGGCGGAGGGATACGGAGATTAGGTTAATGGCGACCGCGGGGTTGAGGATGCTCGATGGAGGAGTTAGGGAGAATATATTGGAATCGTGCAGGAAGGTCCTCAAATCTTCTGGATTCCGTTTCCAGGACGATTGGGCTACTATGATACCTGGTATGCCCCTTCTTCGTGCTGTAATTTTTGTGACCTCTTGATGGATTTTGAGAGATAAGCTGTTGACTATTTAGGAAAATGGAGTAAAGATAGGATTTTTATGAAGTTTTGCATTGCTAGAATGCTGAAATTGGCTTGATTTTAATTATGCGATAGTAATTATGGCTCGATTCTTACACTACCGAGCTTTCGATGTAACCTGCTTTTTAAAGCTCTGGGTATACTGTGCTAGTTTCAATAAATTGACGCCTACTTATATCTATCTATTCCCACACACTAACCTTCAGTTCAGTAGAATTTGTCTTCAGGATTTTTTCTGAAATATAATGAGGTGGATACAGGTTCTGATGAAGGAATCTATGCTTGGGTTGCTGCAAATTATGCACTTGGTACTTTTGGAAGTGATCCTCTGAAAACCACTGGGATAATTGAACTTGGCGGGGCTTCAGCTCAGGTTCTTTCTACTTCTTATTTATCATGTAACATATATGTCGACATTAATCCTTTTCGAGGCTACCATGTGGGTCTGTGGAAACTTGTGCTTCAACTTCCATACTGCTCCCTAAATAAATGAAGCGGTAGTATGCTACTGTTCTCTCATGAAAAAAAAAACTTCCATACTGCTGCATGTGAATCTCTTAAGGCTTCACACAATCACTTTCTCATGCTTCCTAAATCTAATATAACATTCTTATTTAGGGCTGAAATTTTGATATTAGATGTGTAGAGGCTTTTTCGTTGTGATATTAAAATTTAGAATGGAGGAGAAGGATTGCAATTGGTGGTATCTTCCCCTATTGACGATTCTTTTAATAGATTTCTTTGTGCTGTCAGAGTTATAATGTTCACTTACTACTTGTAAGTTGTTTTTTTCTGTAGTAATTATATTCTGCTGTAACTTCTTTTTTTTAAAAAAAAAAATCCTTGGTTGGATTTTCAGTACCTGATCCTTTTTTTTTTTTTTTTGGCTTGTTCCAGTTAACCTTTGCTTCAGACGAACTAGTTCCGCCTGAATACTCCCATGAGCTTAAATTTGGCAAAACCACATATAACCTCTACAGCAACAGCTTTCTTCATTTCGGTCAGGTGATTGATGGAATTTAATTTGATGCTATCACTTTGAAGTCTGTGAGCACTTCTTTCCATTGTTTGGTCTTTCCACAGTAGCACACTTTCTTCACTGTGCTTATGTTCTTTTTCTTATAGAAAAAAAGGGCAAGTCAATGCATAAATAGATCACGTCATGTCTCTGCGATATTGTAGTTAGATTGTGCTACTTGTTGTCTGAACTTTGTACAGTTCAAGAACTGCCTCTTAATGTCAAGCATTGATCTTAGTTTTATTGATTCCTACAGAATGTGGCACAACAATCGCTCAATGAATTGCTAAGGACGAAAGGTGCCAAATTATGTAAGTTGCTGTTCCAATCAAGGCCATTCCCTCAGTAAGTGCATTAGTACCATTTTGTAGGTGACTAAACATAAGGAGGATATTCAATTCTGTTGGCTGTTCATATGCCAACAGATATTCACCTGTAAGATTGAATATCAGATATGGAACATCTACTTCCTAAATGGTGGAGAATAAGAGACTTCTGTGATTTTTTCGTATGTGAAGAAACTAGTGTTTCTGGAAATTCTTGTTACCTGTGTGGGATCAATCACATTGAATTGATAGTTTTTCAGATGAATTCAATTAAATTTAATTAGAATTAATTTTGTTTGTTTGGGATAAACTATTACTTCCTGAATTTTGGAGCCTCCTCCTACTTTTCTGCAGCTTAGTCCTTGAACTTTTCACTTAAACAGTTTAGTCACTGAACTTTCTCATATATATCGGATATTGTGAGGACTGCTCATCCAATCTGTGAATTTTTTTATCCTAATGTCTCCTTGTATTGCCAACTTTTGATACTACAATAAATATCTTTTTGATATCTTGAAATTATCATAAAGATTTGTTAGCAAGGTTTGGTTTCTTCATTTGCAGCAGGAGAATCTCCAAAGGAGGGAGCTTTTGTAGATCCTTGCACTCCTAAAGGGCATTCTCACAGTGTGGAAACATTAGAGGTGACCGCCAGTGGTGCATTAAAATCAAAGCTGGAGCATCATCAGCCTGCTGGTCATGCAGGTGGTAACTTCTCGGAGTGTAGGTCTGCTGCCTTGATGCTACTGCAAAAACAAAAAGGTAGAAAGGATGATCTTGACTTTGACTTCCCTGTTCATCATCCTTCTTATACATTAGAATTGTATAGAAACTTCCTCAACCTAGGTCATTTTGAAAAATTAACAAATATCAAGTGTCACTTTCCTCCGTTTCTCTTCCTTCAACCCTCGGGTTTGAATGCAGTTGAGAAAAAATGATTCTCTTATCTTCTCTCCCTTTCTCTTTATTCTAACAGAGAGTAACAAGTATAACTTGAGGGGTTGTCAGATCAAACTATTGTCAATCAAACTATGTTGATCTCATGTGTAGCTTGGATGTTATCAAGCAGCTGTTACTGGAAGTAGACGGGAAAGAAAATTTAATAAAATCAGATCATTTTTTATTTTATTTATTTTATTTTTTATTTTTTTGACTTATTCTATCATCAGTATAATAATGAAGTGTGCTTTTGTTATTGATGCAGGAAATTGCCTATATCAACAGTGCCACTTAGGATCATCATTCGTTCCTGAGCTACGGGGGCACTTTTTAGCTACTGAGAATTTCTTTTTCACATCAAAGGTATCTATACTTGTATTATACTTATCTGGTTCCCTAGTGGATGACATTAGTTGAACCACAAACTCTCTCTCTCTCTCTCCTCTCTCTCTCTCTCTCTCTCTCTCTCTCTCTCTCTCTCCTGCGTGACCACTCTTCTCTTCTTTACGTACTTGTAACCAGTGTTTGAACTCTATTCTCTCTATCAGTTCTTTGGGCTGAGTCAGACATCATCTCTATCTGATTTGATGTTGGCTGGAGAGAAATTCTGTGGAGAAGATTGGTTAAATCTTAAAGATAAGTACCATAATTCAGGGGATGAAGATTTATCACGGTACTGCTTCTCTTCAGCCTACATTGTCGCTCTGCTGCATGATAGTCTTGGTGTCCCTCTTAACGATAGGAGGTATTTGCTTATCTTTTTCTGGATTTTTCTGGTTGTTGGTAAATGATATTAAAGATGATTGCATCAAAATGCTATTTTCGTTTGAAACTCTGTTGTCCTATAATAGATAGTAGTTTAGATCTCATACAAAAGGCTGCATACTTTGATATTTGTTGTCATTTATGGTGTCAGCATGCCATCATAGCTCCACTTTGAAGCTTCTAATTCTGCAGCTAAAAGTTGCTGGGAGGATTTTACCGAAAACGCTATTGTTGCTTCCCTGGGGAGCATTACTCGAACGACATTTTTCATAACCTCCATTTGGGTCAAATTAGCTT
Organism: Tillandsia leiboldiana; assembly: GCA_029204045.2. Taxonomy (NCBI): domain Eukaryota; kingdom Viridiplantae; phylum Streptophyta; class Magnoliopsida; order Poales; family Bromeliaceae; genus Tillandsia; species Tillandsia leiboldiana. The sequence continues at coordinate 29,264,925 of CM055075.1, read as the reverse complement.
TCATTTAATATATTATTCGTCGAAGATGTAAACCTATCATGTTTAAGATCAATGTTCAATCCAATCAACAATTTGTCTCACCCCTTACTTAATCTCTCCTTTTTCCAGGATCGATTTTGCAAATCAGGTGGGAGACATTCAGATTGAATGGCCATTAGGAGCTCTCATCATGCAGAGAATGACTAAAGCTTCAACACACTCAAATTATGTAACAGCTATCCTTCGCAATTACTTGGTTCTGCTAATTTTTGTGGCCTCAGCAGTCCTCATTTTGGGAGCATGGCTGGCGTCGAGATGGCACAGACCTCAATTAAAGACTATATATGACTTAGAAAAAGGTCGATATATAACAACGCGCATCGGGTGATGAGTCTTTCGAAGGTAATATCTGCGTCTGAGATTAGGAGGGTATATTCTTGTATGTTTATATACACTATTCGGAATCGATTCAATGACCACATTCTTAGAACTGAGAAACCACAAGTTTAGGGGTTGAGAGTAAAGGAAATTCAAATTTCTTTGTACAGAGATGTTTGGCTTGTAAAATTAGAATTTTCGTGCTTCTGCAAATCAATTATGCAAACAAATAATATCCCCATGTGTCTATGTGAAGCTTTGGTACTTCAAAAAGCTCTTTTTAGCTCTTTATTATTTGGTTGTTACTTCTCTTCTTTTTCTTTTCTATTTATATTTGGGAAACTTTAGGAAAATGAAAGGGAGGAGTCTCTCTCCCACTCTCTTCTTTTTCTTTTTCTTTTGTATTTGGGGAACTTCACGAAAATGAAAGGGGGAGGCATTTTAATGTTGGGTGGTGGGTTGTTGAACCAAAAAAGAGAATTTTTTAATGTCCAATTATGAATCCGCTGCTCTCTACAAGATCATGATCATCATATTGAACTTTCTTTTTCAGAAGAAAAGAAAAAAAAAGGAATAAAAAGGAGTATGACAAAATGTTAGTTAAATTTTTACTAGAATTAAAAAATTAAAATATTTATTTTGTTTCTAACTTAAGAACAAATAAAAAAAAAATTTGGCGAGGATAAAAAAATATATTTAAAGGGTGTATAAGTAATTGCCCCTAAAAAACAAAAAAAAAAAAAAAAAAAAAAAAAAAAAAAAAGTGGAATGTAAAAATTACATAATTTGGTCAAATATTTATACCATATATCGAATCAAATACATTGTACAAGGTAAACTAGCGAAAAATTAACTAAGAAAAAGAGGGCATATGCGTAAAATCACTGGAGTAATTTTATCGGAATCGGCACTAACAGTTTCTACTCGATATTAATTAATTAAAAAATTTCAAAGTGGGCATCAACGGTTCAACGTCAACAGCGACTAACGACCGTTACATACGTCTTCTGGTAACGGTTGGAAACGCCTTTGACTACATAACGGTCGTTAGTCCACTTCTAACGGCGACTCGGCGAGCAAGCTATGGATTAAAAAATAAAAAGAGCGTTTTTTTTTTCTCCCCCATTTCTCGTCGCGTTCGTGAAGAAAGGGGGGAAGAGAGAAAGGAGGATCCACGCATCATTCGGAGCTTGCGAGGTACGGATTATTCCATTTCAGTTTTATTTATTTCCAATTTTTATGCTTTTTTCTGCAATTTTTTTGGTTAAACTCTGCGTGGTTTTTTTTTTTTTTTTTTTTTTTTTTTTTTTTTTTGGCAATTTTATTAGTACTATCGAATATTTCAAGGGTTTTTCGATCGCTATTTGGTTTTTCTTTTTTCTTTTTTCTTTTTTCTTTTTTTTTTTTGCCGATTTTAGGGTTTTTCCCCGTTAATTCCTCGTCTTGTAGGGTTTCATATTTTGCGGAGTTAAATCGTCGCTTTTAATTGAAATTCTTAGGGCTTTAAGAGTTTATTCTGTGCTTTTTATTGAAAATTAGGGCTTAATATTGTGCAGGAACGTGAATTTATTTGTATGCTAAAAGGGAAACGAAGGGGTTGCAGAGTGAGTTTGAAGAGGTTAAGGGATTAGGGTATGGGAGATCATATGGTGCTGCATGTCGATCAGCTGATAAAATCTGAAACTGGCGAATCGAGACCAGATATTGGTGATTTGGGGTCGACTGGTGGAGTTCACAGCAGTTTCCGCCCTGCGGCGGCTTCTTCGCCATCTGCGGCAGCTCCTGTTGTTGATGAGGGTAAGGAGGAGCAATTTGTCGGGGAAGACGAGGAACCGCTGATTCAGGTAGTAGAGTGTCGCATTTGCCAGGAGGAAGATCACATTAAGAACCTCGAGACCCCGTGTGCTTGTAGTGGGAGCTTGAAGGTCTCTCTCTCTCTCTCTCTCCTTTTCTCTCTCTCTGGCACCTTTAACAGTGTTGTTTGTGTTTCCAATTAATAAGCTTAATTGTTGCATATTTTTCTTTATTTTTGATTGGATAAGTTTCATTAGTTTCTTAATCAAATTGATGGTGCAAGTTAGAAGTTACTATGTATGTTTGTTTTGTGCAGTATGCTCACAGGACATGCGTGCAGCGCTGGTGCAACGAAAAAGGCGATATAAGATGTGAAATCTGCCGTGAGGTTAGTATGACTTGTTATTTTATGTTCTTTGCTTTTTGCTTGTAATCAATTTTACAACAATATAATTTAATATTTTACAGCAATATAAGCCTGGATACACAGCACCTCCTCGAGTTCAACTTGATGAAACCGCCATTGATATCAAGCAAGTTTTGCTCACCAATTTCCATTACTCGTTGTACAGTTATATTTCCGCATCATTCGATGCTGCATTTTAGTTAATGTTTATTCTTTTCAGCTAATGTTTATTCTTTCCTATTTGGCAGTGGCGGTTGGACAATTACAGGGACCCCCTTGGATTTGCATGACCCTCGGATCCTTGCTGTGGCGGCTGCACGGCGCCATTTTCTCGAAGCAGAATACGACGAATATGCAGCTACTAACGCCAGCGGTGCTGCATTTTGCCGTTCTGCTGCTCTTGTTGTAAGCACTGGTTTATGCACTTTACAAAATCATCATAATTCACTAGTTATTTGATGCTAATTTTGTGCATCCTTTGCCTGTAGTAATTTTGTTATTTCTACATTCAGACCTTTCCTTTTGCCTATGACTTGACTGGGGAAAAATAAAAACGGAGAAGCTCTAAAAGTCTAATAATTAGATTGTGACGAACAAATGCTCAAAGGTCTTGCTTTTTTCTTTTAGTTAATAGCCCTTTTGCTGTTGAGGCATGCGCTGGCGCTCAGGACCAGCGACGGGGATGATGATGCTTCTACTATTTTTTCTGTAAGTTGATGATCGCATAATTGCTTCTTTTCTTATCATCCTTGGATTATCATTTATTTGACTTAAAGCTGCTACTCATAACGATCGGTTGTTTTCACAGCTTTTCCTACTGCGGGCTGCTGGATTCCTACTGCCATGTTACGTCATGGCATGGGCTATAACTGTTCTGCAGCGTCGAAGGCAGAGACAGGTACCATGTGTGTGTTTACGTTGTATTCTATGTTTTGATTCTTTGCATTTTGGAAATCCTTTGGTGTATTGAGCAACAAAATAGATGGGCAAAATAAGAAATGAAATCTAATCTCAATAACTTGGCCAAAGAATTATTTCCCTTTTTTTATTTATTTACGGCTGTTAAAATAGGAAGGTTAATATCTCATACGTCGAACAAATCATACCAAACTTCTCATTTCTGCATATTTTCGATCTCTAGTTGTCAATTCTGTTCTCCTGCATGCTTAGAACATCGGCAGAAAATGAGATAACCAATTTTGCCTCTCCTTTGTTTTTAAATAATTCTGACTCTTAGATTTGTTTATGATTAGGAAGCGGCTGCTTTGGCGGCGGCTGAGGTAGCATTCATACTGCAAACCGGGCAAGCGAGCGGCCTTCACTTCACTATCGCTCCCGACTCCCCTTCAACTCCGCAGAGAGAGCCACATCAGTGACTTCACCATCAGTTATGCTCGGCTTACATATGAACTTCCAACTGGGAGAAATTATCATAGCCTGTGAAGATTAAGGGGATAAATCGCTGTAATTTATTTTTCATGGAGCACTTCTGTTTTCCAGTCTTTGATGCAGCCTTCTTGTCGTGTTATTTGGCGATAACGGAGGGGCAGTTGGTTTCCTTTTATGTTCTTTTCTGCTCTTCTGATATACAATCGACTGTTTGGATCTGAATTTTATAGCTTTACATCTTTAAAGATTAAAACCATTCCACAAATTTTACTGAGATTAATTTATGTTTGAACTTTCTTCAAGATCTGTGAAGTGTAAGAACTGGTAACAATTGTACTGCTTAGACAGGCTGTTTGGCCCGGCCCAAAACTGCCACAGCACCCTCATGGCCCACAGCCCACAGCCCAAAGTCAAATAATTATTTTAAAACATACTAAAATTAACAAAATTTTAAAAATTAAATTATTTTTTGCAAAAAAAAAAAAATAAGAAACTTAAAAGTTTTTTTTTTTTTTGAGAGAGGATACTTGTAAGTTCTTTTGTTTGTTTTTCTCATCCAAGTTTCTTATGTCCAACTAAGCAAAAGAAACTAGAGACATAAAATTTTGAATATAAATCTACTCTTCCAATTGTAGAAACAATACTTTAAATCAATTTTAGCCTTTTTATATTTATAATTAAATAAATTAATATAAGAACCGATATAAGAAAGTCAAGATGGCCGAGTTGGTCTAAGGCGCCAGTTTCAGGTACTGGTCCGAAAGGGCATGGGTTCGAATCCCATTCTTGACAAATTATTTTTATTTTTTTAATTTCAATTAAGATTAATGGTCCACAAAATTACGTGGTGCACCGGGTGCACAACAATCATCTCTTCACTAATCGGGCCCCATTAGAAAACCCAATATAGATCATTTATCTCACCCGGCCCAATATGTAAGTAGACGTATGAAATAGCCCATGATCTTTAGTTGGGCCGTAACACTGCATCTAAATCTCTATTTTAGGCCCATTTAGAAAGCCCCAGATAGCTCCATAATCTCATTTAGCCCACTATATATAAACAATCCATAGGCCGTGGCCCATGATACTCTACCTAAGCTTCGTTCCCATTCAATTCCCGATCCCGTCCCCGATCAAGACCCCCTCTCCTCCGCCGCGCGCGGTGGCGCCACCTCCCTCCTCCGCCGCTCCCACCCGCCATGGATCTCTTCGAGAAGCCCCTCAATCCTAACAAGCGCCTCAAAGAAGAGTTCGATCTCGATCTCAATCTCGATCTCTCCCTACTCCTCTCCCCCTTTTTTTGTTCCCCTATTTTTTGTTTCATTTGATCTTAGATGCGATCTCCTTTGACGATAATAGATTCGTGAGCAACCTAACAGGCTCTTCGTTGCTCGAGATCGCCGCGCTCTCCACCATCGTCCCTGTAGTGATACTTCTCTTCGCTTTTTATTTTTTTTCCGTAGAAATTATATTTTTTTGTTAATTACTGATGCATGATTATGTAGGTGTCTATTTAATGCAGTTAACGCAATTTTTTTTTTTTTCTTTTTCAGGTTTTGATAGTGCTTAGGAAATGGAGTTGCTTTAGCCGGGCAAATGGTAATTATGGTGATTTAGTAGTTTTCGTGAGCTTTTAGTGATACATGTTGTTCTATTTAGTCCTTTAACTTGAGTGTGTTAGTGGAATTAAGCTCTTTGTTTTTGTGTGTGATTATTGATTCTATTTATTACTTAGCTTTACTTAGCTTTTGCCCGATTTTCTAGGTTGTCTGAAGATGTTTGAGCTTGAGATTTTGAAATTTGGTGGCATATCAATGTAAATTCTCTTGGATCTAATGAAAGGGTAAAATTATAGGATTGATGAAGTAAAGTTTGATGTTTGATAGTGTGTAATCTTTGGTTGTACTCGAATGTGATTTATCATGTCTTTTGACTTGCTAAATGAAATGAGAATTTGGGTTGTGTTAGTGGCAATTGTTTTTGGGACATAAATGACATATATCATTTTTATAAATTTTGACCACTTTAGGACATAGTCCGATGATGCCTATGCATTTTGTTCTTTCAGTTTATGCTGGAAAAGACACGGCGAAGAAGGATGACGATGTAACTTTGCGGTGTAAAGACTGGTCGACCTGCATGGTTTCATTGATTGTGGATTATTTCTGCGTCATTCTTCCGATTCTTCTTATTTTTACAGTATGCTTTGTATTTCAATAGATTTGATTGTTCTTTTCACTACATGGTTGTCCAATTTTTCTAAAATTATTCAAGTTGAAAACCATGTTTTGATTAACGACATCACCAAATGTAAACTGTAACTTGCCTTTTTCCTACTTTACATTGATTACTCCAAGGTGGATGTAGTGCTTTGTTGCTAATAAATTACAATTGCTTTTGCTTTTAAGTCGTATGAAATTTGATATGTTACTAATTTGTTGATCGTAGGTTCTTTCGGAGTGGTCTTATGTCTGTACAATAGTTCTAATACTTCTCTTGTCCTTTGCCATTATAGTTAAAAGGTAATTCATATAAATCGATAAGACTCCTAATAATCTTAATCAGCAAACAAAGTTCACTTCTAAAATCCTTCATTTCTTTCCGTTAGACTTGTAAAATTGCAAATGCAATCACGCAATAACCTATATATCATGCTGTTTGCAGATCTGAGTTTCATTATAAAGCAGGATCACAACATTCTTCTACTCTTCGAACAGTTATTTCATCTTACCGAGTATCAGTGGTATGTTCTAATAGTTACTGAAACTGAGGCTTAAATTTATTTTACATCAAATTCAAAGATCTTTTATAAATTAATGTTGATTTTGACACTATAGGTGGCAGTAACATGCTTGTGCATACTGGCTGTGGACTTCAAAATCTACCCTCGACGCTATGCCAAGACTGAAACTTATGGCACTGGTTTGGTAAGCTTTACTTGTGAAAGTGTCATCTCAAATATTTTGGTTTCCTTGGAACCTTCTTTAAACAAGATCTGCTTGCTTAAGTGAACCTTTATTTCTTAAGGTTTAATGTTCTATCCAAGTTATTCCATTATTTATTACTTGCAGTCATTGATCGATGACATCTGACTTATGGGTCCAACAGATGGATATAGGAGTAGGCTCCTTTGTGGTGGCAAATGCATTGGTATCTCGGCAAGCACGGAATTTGAACTCAATGTTAGTCCTTTCTTTTTTTCTTTTTTCTTTTTTTTTTCATCTTGCGATCCCTTTACTCATACAGATATTAAGACTCAAAAGAATGACTCAGTCATTGTGCATAAATGTCATTTGATCAATTAATGGATCAGATTTTTATGTGCATAAATGTCATTTGATCAATTAATGGATTCTTGGGTGCTAAATACAGTTACTGGTTGGGTTTATATCTATTACTTCCAGATCATCATAGATATTAAATTTCAATTTATGTTTTCTAGGAGCTGGATGACGGTGCTTCAATCTGTAAGTCCGCTAGTAATCCTGGGTTTTGGTCGGCTCATTGTCACAACAGGTGTAGATTATCAGGTGCAAATATTTCTTTTCCACCTTTCCCATTTATTTTATTTTCATTTCCAAGTTTTTAAGTAAAACTTTTGATTCCTGAATTATAAGTATCTTCTGGTGTAACCTTACTTCAACAAAAGGTCTTGTAGGTTCATATTGGCGAGTATGGTGTTCATTGGAACTTCTTTTTCACACTTGCGGCTGTTTCTATCCTGACATCCATCATAAGCATCCGTGCCAATTATTGTGGAATACTTGGTTTACTAATTCTTACAGGTATTATTGCTTACTTCCATATGGACCCTCCTTGTTCTGAAGCCTCGGAAGAGCTTTATCTCTCTTGAGTTTTCAAGTGAATTTTCTTCTGCTTTTAGGGTATCAGATGATCTTGGCACTTGGGTTAAGTGAATACTTGAACTCTAATGAAAGGAATGCTGGCATCATCAACCAAAATAAGGAAGGCTTTTTCAGTATATTTGGTAAGAATTAGTTGCGGGGTCCTTTTTCTTGTTTCTTTTCTTCCCTTCTAAGTTCCAAGTTTGCATGGTGCATGATATTATGTCCCTTATCAAACTTCTTCAAAGTTTGAAATGCTAAATAGCACTTCTTATGGTAAAGCTACTCTTCTCGGGAAAATATATTAGATGAAAGTTACACTATTGATTATGACTTAGATCCAAATTAAATGAAGCTTGTAATTCCTAATCTGAGTAGGCCTTGTAATAAAATTTTAAAACAAAGTGGGCCCACATGATATCTCTATTTTCGATTGATGTTGATAATTTTACACGCACATCATATCAATCCTTAGGCTTACCTAAATGCAAATTGGAGAAACATGTCAAAACTTGCTCAGTAGTACTAAATAATTAAGAAACTTATCCGACTTGGATATTTTTTTTTGCAGGATACTGGGGGATGTATCTAATTGGTGTATTTCTCGGATATCGGCTATTCTCCACAAATTATTCATCAGCCAAGGATGAAAATATGCAATCAGCGAGAGTTAAAATTTGGTTTCTTTCTGCGTTGTTCTGGTAAAGAATCTCCTCATTTTCTATTGTAGCTTGCCTTTGGGTAGTTTTCTACTCCTTGACATTTCCTTTTTTCCTTTTCATTTTGTAATGAATTTGGAAGGTTGATAACTGTCATTCTCGACAATTATGTGGAAAGAATTTCTCGACGGATGGTAAGAATTGTCATAGCTTTTAACTCAATCGAACTGTGTTGTGTTCTTTTCTCCAACATAAATAAGATAAATTGCCAAATATCCAACCAAAGCTGAATACTATGTCCTTTGTTACATCTGTAGTAATTATTTAACAACAAGATTCATCTTTGCAGTGCAACTTGGCCTACGTCACACTTGTTTTTGCTCAAAATTTCCAGGTAAATCATCTCACCTATATAAAAACGAACACTAACGAACACTTTGCAAGTACTCTTCTCTTCCCTATCGAACGTGGAAAATGAACCTCAGTTATCAGTTTTCATAAATCCTAGTAAGTAGAGAATTTTCTGTCAAGGCACTGGAAGTATTCACTATAAGGTTGTAAGAAAACCTAACCTACTACTATGAAGAAATTCTGAAGCTGTATGTTTGCAGCATTTCTCATTAACCATGTTTTTTGCAGGTGTTATCTATTCTCACTCTAGCAGATTTATTTTCTGCTGAGAGGAACTTAGTTCTTGAAGATGCATTTAATCAAAACATGCTCGGATCATTCCTTCTGGTAAGCTAAAGATTTATTTAGCTCCATTTCTCCTTTCATTTTACCGCTTAGGTGGTCGTATATGTTAAACTACTTTACAAGGCCTAACTAACACAAAATTTAGTTAGTATCGTTGCATCGATGCTTGAAACTCAAGCTTGTTTCGTTTTCCGCAGGCGAACATCCTTACCGGTGTGGTAAACTTATCGATCGACACCATCTCCACCTCTTCCACCGCAGCATTCGCTATTTTGGCGGCGTATTCTTTTACCTTATCTATTGTTGTCGGCCTCGCATGGTATTACGGCCTCAAAGTGAAATTTTGGTAAGAATTGAACTTCTTTCTATTGTTTCCTGTGTTGTAAAATATTTTGCCTACTGAAATTTTTTTGAACTGTGATTCACATCCAATAGATTGCTGGGTCTTTTTTTTGTTTTTTTGTTTTTTTTTGAAGCTGATCTTTGACATTTGTACTCAATGAAGAAGCATTAATGGCTTTTGGAAGGATTTCCTTTGTTTGTATGGCTTGATATCCCCCTCCACCGAAAAATTAAATGCTCTTTTATTTTAATTTATCTTTGTTCTAAGAGGTGCCTCTTAAGTTCACAAGGTCTCCCACTAAATTAATAAATTATAGTTCATTCTTTTTCTTGCAACGTAGCTTTCAAATTGTTATCGTGTTTTGAAGTGTTTTCTAAATAGAGCCGTTATCAAATGCACTAATATTTTTATTAGCAATTCCAAAAAAAGTATAGAATAGAGAAATTGTTTTAAATCCATGTGGTTGGACCAAGCCCGTTCTTGGCCCATTAAAGGCCCATTGACTTTGAAGCATTGACTCTTCACTAAAGTGGGCCCACATGGCTCGAGAGTCAGCCCACTTGTCCTGGAAACTTGTACCTAAGGCATCATATTGTTCCAACGCGTTGACACGTGCGCGTCAAAAATCATTATTATAATTAGTAAACGACAAATGGTGAAATCGTTCTTATAAGTTATAATTTGTAAACGACAAATAGTGAAATCCATCCATTCTTCAATAAATAAATAAGCCAATATATATATATTTTTTTATTTAAGGATAAGCTCACCAACTTGGTCCGATGAGCCCACACATGTGCATGTGTCAGAGCCCAACTCGGGCTCACCAATTTGAGCCTCGCCACTTACATTGATGTCCATCCACCACATAGGAGCTTCTAGAAGTGTTGTACTGTTATTCAAACAATGAAAAAAAAAAGGAAAATGCTACATGTACACCCCGCCACCATTTTAATGGTGGCGATATTTTTTACGGGTCACATCAAGTGACCCATCATCCCACCCCCACCCTTAGATGGGTGGGGGTGTGAGATGTACACCCCTTACGGGTGTACAGATAGCATTTTCCAAAAAAAAAAGGGATGCTAGGTGTACACCCTTTTAGGGGTGTACATCCTACACCCTACCTCATCCTGAGGTAGGTATTATTTCACTCGTCACATCGAGTGACGAGTGAAATTCATCTCATCCGGGAATGGGGTGGGGTGTAAGATATACACTCCTAAAGAGGTATATACTTATATATACCCAAAAAGAAAACTATTTGTACACACTCTAGTGTAGTAATTAGTGAATGAATGATTTTCATTTATTGAATAGGTAGAGTGTAAATTATATATCTTTTTAAGAAGTGTATGAATAATATATATTACTCCTCAAAAAGGGATAAAATTAACGGCATTTGAACATATTTTGGGATTCTGTTTGACCAAAAACAGTTCTAATTAGGTTAGTAATGTTTCATTTCTTCCAGTATTTATTATGTAGCTCAACAGTCAAAAGTCAAATAGTACTGTACTAAATAAAAGATATGACTATATCTTTTATTATTTATGAATATCAAATTTAATTACTTTGTACTCATACTCAATATAAATCCGTCGTTATGTATTTATGTATGGTTATTTTTCACCTGTATACGTACCATTTTTAGGCCCACCTTTTTTAATTTCTTTGTTTTTTGCACGAAGAACTTATGAGGTTGCTTCTTTGAACCACTAGCTAGATCTATTCATAGTATTTCTACCAAAATAATAATAATAATAATAATTTTATTTTATTTTTGTCAAATTACTATCAATTACCTTGCTATGCGCTTTTTTTTTTAAAAAAAAAAAAAATAACATATTGCATGGATTTGTTATTAATTAGTGGAATTTGGATGGAAATATCTTAATCAAATAATTTTTTACATTATTATTTAGAGTGAGACTTGTACACTTTAGCTCTCTCACACGTGAACACTTCTTTTTTTACCTACACAACATGCATGTGAAAACCTCAAATGCTCACTACACACACTCAATAAAGTAAACTAGATTGAATGGACCTTGTTCATGAAGAGATCAACTCTCATTTTTTTAGCAACCAATCTCTTTTGTACATATATTTCCCTTTCTAACTTGAACAAAAGACCCCAAAATTAATAATAATAATAAGATGTGAAATTTTAGCATATATAAGGAATTAAATCACTAAAATATGTGGAAAGAGATATTGAAGAAAAGGTTGTATGAAAAGTTTGGAGTAACAGTACTACATGTGATTCAAGCAAATTGCAATTGAAAGCAATTTAGTTGTAGATTTCATTGATCATTCGACCAATGAGTTTATCTCTAAAATTAGCTCAATTAATTCAATCTGATCAAGTCTAAATTAATTAATTATCTCGCCAATCACCATCAATCTGACTGTTTGATTTAATTTGAGACTCACATTAATTAATTTATAGGAATTAGTAATTGTTCATCATATTTATTCTCAGGATCGATCGATTTGACCTAGAGGGGCTCGAAATCAAACGAATTTGTTCAATTGCGAGCTCATCAAGTTTGGTATTAATGCCTTTTTTTTTTGCATTCTTTTATTGCTTAATTTGAATGATTAGATGCAAAGGTATTGTGGTTATTTACTAGTAATGGACAACTAATTAATTAAGCACATATGTTGTTCATGGATGAATAATTTTTTTTTCCACTTTTAATTATCCTGAAATAATTTAGTACAGGAATTATATGAAATTAAATGACATGTAACTGCTGAAAATTTTCAATTCCTCTCCAGGAGATAGAGCCACATAACCTACACAATTAGAAAGGTCAATCCTTACACATGCCATAAAACAAAATTAATTAGTTGTCGATTAGCGGTTGCAGATTTATTGGATAATCGTTCACAACTCAGAAGATATGAGACCACAAATTAATTGATCCATCAGTAGAACTTGCACAATTCTTAGCACTTGAATTATTTTAAAACATTTATTTCGTCCAATTATTTTCGTTAAAACTGAAATATAATGAATCGACTTATTTAAAGTATATAATACTAAGAAGAAGAAATGCCAATTTGTGATTCTCATCATAGTAACGCTGCAGAAAACAGTAGGAAATTTTTTTATGTGCTAATAATAGATTCATAGAAGTTACAGAAAATTTGGCCCTTAAAAAAAAAAAAAAAAAAAAAAAAAACATACATAATATTTTACTTGAACTATAGATTATTTTGAATCGGCTATCTAATCTTTCAATTTATTTGATTTGAATCAGTTGATAATATTTTGACTTCAAAATTTAAGCTAATTATTTATTTTTATAAATTTACAGTTATAAGAATTGCATAAAGTATACTAATTAAATCTGAAAAGATAACGACGTATTAAAATTTTAAAGTCAAAATATCGTGATTGATTTAAATCAAACAGATTGAAAGATTCGATAGTAAAATTAAAATTTTGAAAAAAATTTTAACCAATTCAAAATAGTCAATAAATCAAATAAATTATGTATATTTTTACTATAAAAAAAAAAAGTTTAATAGACTTGTGAGAATAAGGCAACAAAGTTGACCTCAGAACAGCCAGTATTTATTGAGGTTGACTGTGGTGGGTCGATCATAACTATTCCATCTAGAAGGATGGTTCATTTTTAATTAATTAATTATTTATTTATTTATTTACTATTTATTTATGTTTATTTATATTTATATATATATATATATAGAATGCTTATAGTACCAACACAAACGATGACAGTGCCATTTCCTTATCCATGCAACACTGTAAAGTTGACAGAGATAAATTGCAAGAATAAGCTCTAAATGCTACACTTATACCAATGAATTTGTCCCTAATTAAATCCTGTTTTGTTTTGTTTTGTTAAGTCCTAATCTATATATAAGAGACTGTATTTATGTAACCTGTAGCAAAATTAGGAGATTGCAAAAACCATTAAATTGTGCACTCCTTTCTCCAAAATGATATATATATCCGCAAATAATTATATATAAAGCTTTTACAAATTATATTTAAACATTTGATACGTGTTTTGAACTATTTGTGTAAAGCTCTTGATGATCATTTTATATCAATTGAAGAAGCGTGAGAGGGCTCACTAGCTAATTTGAGCAAAATTTCATACCAAATGATTCCCGTTGAATATTTAAGTTTAATTTGTAAGATTTTCGTAAATCGTTCCTGAGTATCGTGTTATTTTTTTTATGGTGTTTCAATATATAGTGGAATATCAGGTTATATATGCACAAAGCATTGAAAATTAAAAGTATTAAGAGCTACTATATATATGAGAAAATTAGGGTGAGAAACCAAAAACAAAAATGAGAAAAAAAAAAAGGAAAAAGATATTACAAGCTACTCGAGTAATGTGAAACTATTGAATCACCTGATCTGGTTACAATACAGTGTACTCACACCGATAACTCAGATGATCAGCATTTAATGAAACATGATCGGTTGAAAAAAGTTATAAGGCTGATGCATGCATGATGCGAGAGATGGGATCGAAAACGTCAAACCCTTATTTTATTTGTCTCAATTACCTCTTTATTATATGTATATTTAGAGAGAGAGAGAGAGAGAGAATTGGACTAAGTACCAAATAACTTAATATTATTAATAATATAGTAGTCTAGTTATATATAGGGATGGCGATCTAGCTCGTTGTTCTTAATTCAGCTCGTATTCGGTTCGAAATAAGTTTGAAATTGAATTGTTCGTTAAGTAAACGAGCCGAATATAAACTATAATTTTTAACTCGTTTAATAAACGAGCCAAACACGAGCCAGGTCAGCTCGCTAGTGTTCGGCTCAATAAGAGCTTGAATACATATATTTTATATTTATACAATTTATATACATTTTAATTATAATTATGTATATAATATAAATTTTTATAATTTAATTTTTATCCCAGCTTAAATATAAAATCCAATTTAGTTATAAAGAGGCATATTTATTTATACTGAGTTGGAATATTTTTAAAAATATCAAAAAAAAAAAATTAACCTTTGAAATTATTTTTTTGTCATTAGATCAAAATTTAATAATAATGATTATTTGTGAAATCTATCATTGTATATGATTCAAACACCGTTAGGATTGATTCAATGGCCAAAAATATTATAGCTTCAATATTTTGGTACTTTTAAAACCATTCTGATGGACTCTATATATATATATATATATATATATATATATATATATATATATATATATATATATATATATATCCAATCTAATATAAACAATTTATTATTTGTGAATTTTAATTATTAGATTAAAATTCTAATTTTTTATTTTTTTTTTCAACTTTTCACCTAATAACCTAATCTTAGTACTGAAAATCTAATTTATTGCTTGTGAGTCGGCTCATGTTCGGCTCGTTAATAGCAGAACACGAGCCGAATTTTTTAGCTTAATATTTTAATGAGCCAGTTCGTGTTCGGCTCGTTGACACCCCTAATTATATATATATATATATATATATATATATATATATATATATATATATATATATATATATATATATATATATATATATATATATATAGTAAGACTGGTGTGTTATATTAGGAGCATAGAGACCTTCGTGCTTCTAAGCCGTTTTCGATTATAAAATTTTTGAATCGACGATCGGTTCTGTTAGACTTGATCTAGTATATTTGAAATATCTAAAAATTAAATTTTGTGGATTTTTAATTAGAGATATTGATCTTGCTGTAGACAGTATAAAAAAATTTCTATCAAATTATTTTATGATTTAAATGCTTCTACACTATTAAACATATAAACGGTAGACATCAGTTATTTAAACATATTAATTTTGAATACTTTCGATCACTAGATAAATAATAATAAAAAATCATAAAATTTATTTTATAGATTCTTCAAATATGCTAAATTAAGTCTAACGAAACCAATTATCGATTCGAAAATTCTATATTCGAAAATGGTTTAGGAGCACGAAAAAAGACCTCCGTGCTCCTAATAGCACAATAGTCTCTCTCTCTCTCTCACACACACACTCTCACGGGTGAAATTAGTCAAAAGAATCGATGTAACGAAAGAAAACTTACAAGCACTATTGTTTGGTATTTTTACAAACATAGTAGTCAAACTCTTTATACATTTTTACCGTTGGATCTATTCATTTAACTAATTTTGCATCTTAAATCATATTATTCCATCGACCACTATTAAATACTAGGAGACTACTATTATTGTAACCGCACTTCCCTTCATTCGAACGCTAAAAACCTATAAACACCAATAACTTGATACTTTTAAAAGTTTAGAAGCTCAATTATATATATAGAGAGAGAGTAGAGCTTATATACTCTCAAAAACACAAACCAAAATATACTTGTAAATTTTTTACCATTAGATTTGCATTGGAATTTGTGCATTTATAAAGTCAACTAAAGAGAGAGAAAAAAAAAAGTAAATAGCATAAATCTGCAAATTCAAGGATAAAAAATTACAAGCATATTTAAACTTATATTTTTTAGAGTATATAGACTCTACTCTCTCTCTATATATACACACACCCGCAAACATCTCCTATATAACTTTTTAACTTGGGATGTGTTTAATTGGTCATAAATATACGGAAAATTATTTTTCTACTTAAAAAATTATTTTTTGTGTATTTATTTAGCCGTAAAGTTTTTTTTTTTAATTTTTTTTTATGGATTTGAAAAATATAGAGTATTTTGTTTTCGTTTTTTGCCTATTTTTGGCAAAAAATTAAAATTGAAGCCCGTAACAAATTTTTCATACTTTTTTTTTACTCCAAACTAAATAAAAATATTTTTTTTTTTAATCAGACAAATATTAATAAAAAATTATTTTTTCTTGTACAAACCAAATATTATAAAAAGTGAAAAAAAATTCTAGAAAAAATATTTCTTCGACAACCAATCAAACACGCCCTTAGGCATAAAAAAACACCTAACTCGAGCGTGAGTTCAAGAAATTTAAGAAGCAATAGTCACAAGGGCCCTTCCCGGTGCAACCACATTGAATGCACGCGGTTTTGTGATGCTGATCAAAGAGAGAGAGAGAGAGAGAAAATGGAGCCTGATCTCCTTCACTGCTACACTATACAGTAAGTTGACTTTTGAGATCACCCATGAGTAAATGCCTTTGCTGTCCACCTTTGACTCTTCCTACATCCAAATCATGCCACCATTTCCATCTCTCTCTCTCTCTCTCTCTCTCTCTCTCTCTCTCTCTCTCTAGATCTCTTAAGGTCAGCGGGTGTATATATATGGTTGGAAACTTGTGTCTTAGACACTTGTCTTTGCCTTCTACAATAAGTAGTACAAAGAAAGGAAGGAGAGAGAGGAGATTGAGCCCTTTTCCTCTACTTTGTTTGTTTGTTTGTTTCTTGTAGAGGGGGAAATTAAGAAAGGAATTTACAGAGATCTAGAATATGGGAAGGCTACCATGTTGTGACAAAGTGGGCATGAAGAAGGGCCCTTGGACACCTGAGGAGGACATCACCCTTGTCTCCTACATCCAAGAGCATGGCCCTGGCAATTGGAGAGCTGTTCCTACCAACACTGGTAATTAATTAAATAACCTACATCTCTAGCTCGATCTCTCTAGATCTCTCTCTCTCTCTCTCTTTCTCACTTGGGTTTCACTGAATCTTTTCCTATTGGAGAAATTAATTAAGTTGCTGAGTTAGGTTAGTATCAAACTAAAATAGGTATATTAATTACAATATATATAGTAATAACATTTCTTCCTATAATTTGATAATTTGTGCATGCTTGATTTCTCAGGGCTTATGAGATGCAGCAAAAGTTGTAGACTGAGATGGACAAACTACCTAAGACCAGGCATCAGAAGAGGCAACTTCACTGATCAAGAAGAGAAGCTCATCCTCCACCTCCAAGCTCTTTTAGGCAACAGGTATACGCATCTATATCAAATTAATGTATCTATCCGTCAATAATAATTGATCTTCGATGATGCCACTCTTTCAATCAATCAGCTCTAATATTTTCATTATATTTTGATCGTAAATTAAGACTAGCTAGCATTTCAATTCGTGGATGAACGCAGATGGGCTGCTATAGCTTCTTACCTTCCGGAGAGAACAGATAACGACATCAAGAACTACTGGAACACCTATCTTAAGAAGAAGCTAAAGAAGCTCGACTCCGGTGACCAGAAAAGCCAAAATGGGTTCCCTAGCAAGCACTCCAGCTCTAATAAAGGCCAGTGGGAGAGAAGGCTCCAAACCGACATTAACATGGCGAAGCGAGCTCTTTCCGAAGCCTTGTCTCTCGACAATACTAAGCCCAACGGCTTGTTAACCAATTCACAAACATACCGGTCTACAACTCATGGCTGCTACTATAATTCAAACAGTATCCAACCACCACCGTATGCTTCGAGCGCGGAGAACATATCTAGGCTTCTTCAAGGATGGAAGAAGAACTCGCCAAGCCGCTCCTGCTTATCGGAGACCGATTCGGCCTCTTCCACGAGCCATGGAACAGGAAGTGCTTCTTCTAACTGCATCATGTCGCCGGTGCCGCTCGGTCCATTTTTCGGCTTCTGCTCCTCGTCCTCGCCGGAGCTTTCGAAGGGAAGCAGAAGCCTCGCGATCGGAGACGAGAGAAAGCTGGGGCTTCCTGAGGTGCAAATGCCGCTCTCCTTGATCGAATCATGGCTTTTAGATGATGATGGTGTTGAGCAAGGGGAAGAGGACTTTGTTTATGCATCAATAGATAATACTTTTAATTAGTTCTATTAATTGACCGTATAATTATGTAATGGTTTTTTTTTTTTTTCTTTTGTGGGGGTCTTTTAGATGCATGTGAGAGGGATTCAAAGAAAGAAGTGTAAATTGCAAAGTTCGATAAGCTATATATGTTGATCATTACATTAATATGTGGTTGGTTATCCCATGCATATATATGTTATCTATTTAATTAGTATTGGAAACAAAAATTCTTTTGTTCCAATGTTAAAGGCTTGATGTGAATGAATATACCATAATATATGCTGCTACGCATACATAGATGAATTAAGCCATTGATCTCAACTATTTAAATTTTTTTTCAGCTCGATCACAAGCATTTTTTTATTATTTTTCAATGGAAAATGAACACATTCTTTTAATGATGCATTAATTATTAAATTAACAGCTAGCTACATATCAGCTCGTTCAGTGTGTACAGGGTATGGGACAATAGTCAAAGCCATATATATATATATATATATATATATATATATATATATATATATATATATATATATATATATATATATATATATATATATATATATATATATATATATATGTGTTGTTAAATAGGATAAGTTCAATATATTATAATTATATTAACCTGCAGCTACAGACAAATTACATGCTTAAAATAATTAAATTAAATATATGGTACTTCACAAAAACCTATATGCATGCTAATCTAATTAAAGATCATTATCCTAAATGGTCCCAATTAATTTATGTATGGTCCCACATGCATGCACCTATGAGCCCACACTAGCTAGCTAGCTATTTTGGCAACTTCTTTTACTCAAACCCTAGAGTAACCTGAAGCAATATGTATGTATTTCCCTATCCTTCACAATCATCCATACATTCTTATTCCACATATAATGCAATCACCCATTAATTATCATGAAGGAAAAAACCCACTAGGGTGGTTAATTCATTGAGAGGATATAAAGGCAGGTGAAAAGCTCTTAAATACACCATCACTGCTCACATGTGGAGAGCTTGACTTTTCTTTCTTCGGTGTAATCTTTACAATAAGTAATGTTTAAGATCCAAGCTGTAAAAGAAAAGGACTCAAAGGACTCCCATGCATATGTTTATGCTTATATGCCATTTCCAAATGGCAACGCCACAGTACATGATACATTTTTCTATCAATTCCATATCTTAAAATTAAACAAGATAAAAATGAGTCATAAATGCTTGAAAAATGAAAACATGGAGCCTTTAATGCATTCCAACAACTTCACATGTGATTGGCCTCACTTACTATCAAAGTATTAATATTAGGCAATCTATGGGTCTCTTTCCTCTGGCATGAATGGAGAAGGAAAGAATTAAGAAGATGGCTTATGCCATAGCTTATAGGAAATCTCCTTTAACATTGACTGAGATCGACACAACATCATGTGTGGTGATGGGTCTATATAATTGTAAGATGGTTCATGGAAGAGCTAAAGGAGAGGCCATGCATTTTCATTTCCTTGGTTTATTGCCAATAAAAGAGCTACAGTAATATCTACTGCTGAGGAAGCTTCCTCTAAGCTAGCTTGTGACAGATTAATATGTATACCTTTCATGCATGTAGGCTAGCCTGTATTTCCTATTGAGCTTTCATCATGAGTGACTTTTTGTACCCTACATAAATCATCATGTATAGTCTTACTCATATATATATATATATATATATAGCATTTTCCTATAAGGGCTATGCTATATATGTATACACCCAAGTATGGATGTATATCATACATCTCACCCTATCCAAGGGGTGAGGACTTATCCATCGATCAATTCAAGTGACTGGTGGAATTCACCCCATCCTTGGATGGGGTGGGGTGTATATAGCATTTTCCTATATATATATATATATATATATATATATATATATATATATATATATAGATAGAGAGAGAGAGAGAGAGATGCTAGGTGTACATCTTTTAGGGGTGTACATCCTACATCCCATTCCATTTTGAAATGAGTATTATTCCATTCGTCACATCAGAGTGACGAGTGAAATTCATCCCACCCTAGAATGGAGTGGGGTGTAAGATATACACCCCTAAAAGGGTGTATACTTATATATACTCACATATATATATATATATATATATATATATATATATATATATATATATATATATATATATATATATAGTCCAGTTAATATACTATATCGATAGTATCAAACATTTGGTGCTATCAAGTTTTCTACCGTTAGATCAAGTCCTTTAATTATTTTCACCCGTTAAATTTTACTATTTTTTCAATCACCCATTAAATCCAAGTGGTCCACTATCATCTCAACCACATTTCTCTTAATTCAACGGTTAAAAACTTAATAGTACCAATGACTTGGTACTATTAATAGCATTCCAGCCTAGCTATATATATATATATATGGTTGCATTAATATTTAACTAATGTAGTGATCTACGCGATACGACAGATAAATATTATTAAAATAAAAATTTTATATGGTATTCTTTAATAATTAATATTATAAAAAAATATTAAGCATATATTATTTTTGAATTTATAATTAATTGATATAGTATAGTAATTGCGCATTGTTGCAGATAGCTGTTATTGTAGAGCTAAAACGTATAATATATTGAACAAATAAAAACTAAAAATATAAAAAATATATATATAAACAATAATCTTACTTGATATACAAATTAAATTATTATTATAAAATATATTAATAAAAAACTAATATTATCTCACCCATAATAAAAAAAAAAAATTATTATAAGTAGAAATATTTTAAAGTTTGACAAAAAAAATATATATATTTGAATAAAATACATATTTAAATGAAAATAGAAAATTCAACTCCTTGACTTATTTTTTCTCATAAAATTATTACATATATATATATATATATATATATATATATATATATATATATATATATATATATATATATATATATATATATATATTCTCAAAAAAATAATCAACTTTCCTATATATTAATTAACTCACTTATAATTTTTATAAAAAAATTAAATAGACACTGCTAAAATACTAAAAGCAGATACTTTTAAAAATATTAAACGACATATATTATTCTAAACCATTATAATTTATTTTTTTGATTAAACAAAAAGACTTATTGAAAAGTTAAAAACCATCATAATTTATTTTTTTTGAGAAAACAAAAAAATTTATTGCAAAACTAACAACCATCATAATTCATTTTTTGAAAAAAAAACAAAAAAACTTATGGAAAAACTAAAAAGCATACAAATAATTATTAAATAATTAATATTTTATTTATAAAGAATGATGTTAGGGTGGGAAAAACGGGGACATGCATAGGAGAATGTCACCGAAAGAAAAAAAAAAGAAGGAAAAAGTAAACACTTTCTAAATATTAACTCACTTATAATTTTCATAAAAAAAAACTAAAAAACACTTCCAAAAATACTAAAAGATATTTTTAAACTATCATAATTTATTTTTTTGAGAAAATAAAAAGACTTATCGAAAAACTAAAAACAATCCTAATTTATTTTTTAAGAAAAGGAGAAAACTTATCGAACAATTAAAAACTATCCTAATTTATTTTTTGAAAAAACAAAAAGACTTATTAAAAAACTAAAAAAATATAAATAATTATTAAATGATTAATATTATATTTATCAATTTCGCTAATGACGTAAAAGAGGGAAAATCGGAGGACATAGAAGAATATATGAGAGAAAGTAAGTGAGTCTCATTCAAGTGACATATGAATCCCACGGCTTAAAGAAAAAAACTTGACATATGGCGATTAGGCATGAAAATTAATAGAGTTTTATAGATAAGGATTAATTGATAAATGAAAGTATTAATTATATATATCCCCCGTTGATACTTTTTCTCTGGTACCAATTGAAATAATTACGTGTGAAATAGATAGTAATCTATATGTATTTATCTATATATATGTTCAATGAGATGATCATGACCAATTTTATCGGTTTTCTTTGTAATTTTTGCTACTATAATTAATCACTACTGCGACTTCATCAGTTCTCGGCAGCTTCGTATACCAGCAGAAAAATCTAACCACCTGATGCAAGAATCGTTCCTCCGACTAATTTTATTCGGAGGAGCTAGTCATTTACTGCTCTGACATTTATATTTGATGTGAAATTAAGTTTCTTAAACATACATGTGGAAGATATTATTCACCGCATCCTCTTCACCGCGCACTGATCTAAACATTAATGTACGTGTTAAGATCAAAATCTAATTCAATAGATATGACTTCGACAGTATTAATTTTGTAAGTATGTACCGTTCATCAGAAGTATTTTTATTTTAAAAAAAAAAATAAAACAAGTAGAAAACTAAGGAGGCGTACATGCGCATGCATTTTCAACGAGTAGCGCGGCATAATGGGCCGTCGGGACCGGCCGACAAGTACCATTTATTAATTTGGTGTCAAATCATATCGAAGTTAATGACTAAGAGCAAAATATGGTCAACATATGTCTTTTTAGCTCGTGATGGATGTTACGAAATTTCCATGAAGTTTCTTAATGAGATGAGAGTACTTGGTCTTAGTAAAATGCATATGAACAAAGATAGGGGTCATGGAATTGTGCAGTAACAACCATATCCTTTTCTTTTCCTTTCATTTTATTTTCCTTAAATTCTTGTTATCTACCTTCACCGTTTTAATGTTTATGTTGGCAATGTCAGTTGAAAGCACCACAATGAAGTAGCTATTTTTGACTCAAAAGTACTTGAAATTTAATTCGATCGGTAGACGAAGAAATCCTTTTACCTGAGTTGTAAGTTACAACATGCAGATAAATTAAATACATTTTTATATAAATATTGACTCTTCTTCATATATATATATATATATATATATATATATATATATATATATCAAATATATATGTAGAATTATTTGTGTGAATGACGTGAGAGAGAAATCAAATTTTTAGAATTTGAAATTTGTGTGAATGACATGCTATCCGGTACCGCTTCTTTTATTTTTTTAAAAAATGTGAAATAATTAGATTTTAAATTTGGAATATTAGATATTAATCACCAAATTTTATGTCATTTGTGCTAGAGACAACAAATAAAATTTAAAAATGCTAATGATAAAAAATGATAGTAGAAGTACTATCATAAAATGATAAATTTTTATGAATAATATAGAGCGCTCATTATTACTAAAATTAGTTTTAGTCACACCGACACACGGAAATGAATTAATTCATTTAAAAGAATAAATTTGACTATCAAAACTTTAGTCCACAAATTTGCAGGGTTGTTATGCAGTCAATATCACCAAATAGTAAACACCTGCCAGTGCAGACTTAAGTAATTAAATCCAAAATGGAAGTCGGCATTACAAACACAGACTTTATACGGTAACATTTTAGTAAAGTCGGCAGCAAATAGCTTCAATCGTAGAGAAGTCACTTGAAACGACAAAGGGCATGTTTAGATTTTTGAGTTAAAATGGTTTAATCCCCCAATAAATTCACTATATTAAAAAAAAAAAAAAAAATTGGAGGATCAAATAGATGAAATTATGTGTGTTGGGAGTCGGGAAAATTGAATTTGAATTTTACTGAGGATATATATATATATATATATATATATATATATATATATATATATATATATATATATATATATATATATATATATATATATATATAGTCGGGCTACTATACTATTAATACTATTAAGTTATTTGTGTTATCAAGTTTTTCTACTCTTAGATCAATCCCTTTAATTATTTTCATCCATTAAATTTTACTATTTCTCCAACCACCTATTAAACCCAAAGCGTCTACTATCATCGCAACCACACATCTTTTAATCCAAGAGT
This sequence comes from Tillandsia leiboldiana, assembly GCA_029204045.2. Taxonomy (NCBI): domain Eukaryota; kingdom Viridiplantae; phylum Streptophyta; class Magnoliopsida; order Poales; family Bromeliaceae; genus Tillandsia; species Tillandsia leiboldiana. The sequence continues at coordinate 29,240,806 of CM055075.1, read as the reverse complement.
TAAAAACTTAATAGCACCAATGACTTGGTACTATTAGTAGTATTCCAGCCTAGCTCTCTCTCTATATACATATATATACATATATATATATATATATATATATATATATATATATATATATATATATATATATATATATATATATATATATATATCTATATATATATATAGAGAGAGAGAGATCGATTACTATACTTTTATGAGTTCTATTGCTTTCATATTTATATGTCGTTTTTTATGATAGAACTTCCGTATCGATGATCTACACTATTAAATATAATTTAGTACATTTGAAAGTTCAAAAAAATCAAATTTTATAAATTTTGACATCATTTACCTTACGATCGAAAGATTTTAAAATTAACAATTTTTAACAGCTAGTATATGATACTTGCTAGTTTAACAGTGTAAAAGAATATAAATTAGTTGAATTTTAGATAGAAAATTCTATTCATTATCTAGATAAATATCAATATATAACTCCGATCTTAAATTGAGGAATTCGATTCTCTATTTTTAGAAGGTCGTTTGAACCATTCATTTTATGCTCACTTGAGAAATTTTATCATAATTTTGAAAAATTATGAAATTTATTTTTAAAAAATTTCAAATACTCTAGATCATATTTAACAGTATGAATCGTTGATTCAGAGGCTCCATGATCGAAAACAACTTATGAGGACGAATGACTCTAAGAGAGAGCTAGGTTAATTGTGTGCATTTAGAAGTATGATGGTCTTCGTGCTATGAAGTTGTTTTCGATATTGGGACTTTCAAATTGATGATTGATTATGTTAGACTTAATCTAAAGTATTTAAAAAATAAATTTCATAATTTTTTAATATCAGGTGATTGAGCCGGCCCAAAATTAATAAATCAGCGTATAAAGACGAATGGCTTTAAGAGAGAGCTAGGTTTGTTTACATTTAGAAGTATGGTGGCTTTCGTGCTATTAAGTTGATTTTGATGTTAGGACTTTCGAATTGACGATCGATTCTGTTAAACTTAATCTAAAGTATTTAAAAAATAAATTTCGTAATTTTTTTATATCATTTATTTAGTGATCGAATAGGCCCAAAATTAATAATTTGAATGATCGTGGTGAACTGTTTGCAAGTTTAACGATATAAAAATATTCAAATCATATAAAATTTTGATAGAAAATTTTTTATACTATATAAAACAAGATGAGTTTCTTTGATCTAAAATTTTGATGTAATATTATTTTTTGTGAGATTTTTATTTTTAGTCGTTGATATTGAACCCTTTCGATCATTAGGTAAATAATATCAAAAATTTGTAAAATTTATTTTCTAAATCCTTTAAATATTTTAGATCAAATCTAATAAAATAGATCATCAATTCAAAAGTCCCAGAAACAACTTGATAGGATGAAAATCTCTGTATTTCTAAATCCACACAAGTCGGACTCATATATATATATATATATATATATATATATATATATATATATATATATATATATATATATATATATATATATATATATATATATATATATATAGTTCGATTACTATACTATTAATAATATCAAACATGTGATACTATTGATTTTTTAACTCTTGAACGAAAAAAAGTACGGTTAGGATTATAGTGGTCCCCTCTAGCCTTGGGGTTTGTACTATGCTGGCTTGGCTGGCACGTTCCAAGCGAGCCGTGCCGTGCCGGGCAGCCTAGGACAGCCGGCAATGTTGGGCTGGGCCGGGCCGGGCCGGGAAGGGTGCTACAGCACCCGTGCCATATTACAGCCCGACCCGTTTTACAACCCTACCTGCAGCGAAAAGAAAAAAATAGAAAATTATTTATTTTGGCAGTTTATACAAGTTCTCTTCTTTTTTCTTTTTCTTTTTTTTTTTTCATTTTTTCATTTTTTTTTTGGGAGAATAAAGACTATATATCTTCCCCTCCCTAAAGCAATAATAATAATAATAATAATAATAATAATAATAATAATAATAATAATAATAATAAGAAAAAGGAAAAAAAATGGAAACATAGGAACTGTGTATACCTTGCAATGCAATCTCTTCATTTTTCATGTTCTTCTGAATCCACTCTGATTACATTAGTAATGTTTGAGCAATTTAAGGTTAATGACTTTCGTTCAAAGAAAAAAAATTCAAGCCTAAAATGATCGAGTTACTACATTTCAGTATAAGAAATAGTACTAGAAAATGCTACAATAATAGACTCATCCTCCTACTAAAAGAAGTTGTGCTCTTTGCTTTAACCAAATTTCATGTGAGAGTCAGACACAGAGCTTAATTAGATCATTGAACTCATGAACATTTTTTTTTCTTCCCTTTCCACTTATATACAAATCTCTTCGCGCACAACCTAAGTCGAAGGAACAGAAAAATGAACCGCGTAAATCTATGAAATCTTCTACCATGTTCATGTTGCTTCTTTTGTGAAACTCGCGCGACGTTCAACTCCTGTTGTGTATCGGATCGGACCCCCTTCGTACTCTCCTTTTGCTCATCTGGGTAGCGTCCAGCGTCGAAGATGCCGATACCGACCTCTTCTTCGTATTCAGCTCTGCAACATCTGCAGCATCACGGGTGCGTAGCTCCGTCGCAGCAGATGCGCCCCCGCGCTCCGTTTTCATACTTGTAAAGCCGGAGACCACTTGGCTATCCATAGCTAAAAGAGCAACAAAGAATAGGAGAATAAGGAGGAGCCTTGGGATGTTGAATGCCATTGCCTGCCTCTTTACTGTGTGTAAAATAAATCCAAAACAAGATTGTGAGCTCCTCAATATCTCTGTCTCTGTAGATATAACCTCACCCTTGCAGTGTTCTGGGTCCAAAAGCACAAAAAAGATCAACTGCAGCAGTAGTGTGGTGGCAGCAGCCAAAGCATATATCTAAGGCTGTTTTAGAAGCTTCTGACAGTTATATAAGCAGATTGAGAAGCACTTCTTGGGAATCCAAATTCTCTCTCTTTATAGGGCTGCAGAAGCTTAAAGTGGAAATGTGGGGAGTAGGACCAACAAAGAACAAGAACCAATTGCTTGCTTTATGCCATTTATATGATCATCCTCTCCAAACTTTGAAAAGCACTCCTCTCAATGCACCCAGTCACAGTGGCCGCATGGTTTTTTGTGCTAAAACTGGGCTCTTTGCTGCTTTTGTTAGCCATTCTTGCATCCAAACACACTTTTCCTTTGAATCTTCCAAGTGCCAAAGCTTCCATTCAAAGCTTCTAAAGAGAACCCACATCAGGCTCCCCCTATATATTTTCTCTCTCCCATCTGATCACCTTTTCTTTTGTTTTGTTATTCTCACAATTTTCAAAGCCATAGAAAGAGAACAAATCACATGCAGATTGGGAATCTTAAAGCGCAGGGATTTCCGCTTTGCGGAGATCCAACGGTCGGGCTTCGCCGAGATTAGATTGTTTGGCCTGTTTATGGTCTAAGAAGAGCACCACAACTCAGAGTTGGCACCAATCGCAGGGCTCCGCCTTTTGTAATTAAAGCAAAAGAGAAGTAGTAGTGACTGTAGCTTTCTGAAGTGGCTTCAGCTACCTGAAAACCTGAAGCTGCAACCTGCAATACAACAAAAAATTAATTTCCACGCACCTTCATTAATATAGGCTTAATTAGCGAAGATTCTTCCTAGCTATTCGTAAATTTCTTGTACGCGAAGTACATCCAAGTATAGTTATCGTAAGGATCGTAGTATCCTTTTCGAAGTTTCGAACTCTAAAAACTGCTGCTGAGGTTGTCGAGTGCGTAAGTGGAGCTCACAAGATCATCATAGTTAGGAAAGAAAAGAAAGGGAATAAAAGAAAGAAGAGGAAAATCGAAAGGCGAATGAGGAGGGAATTTGGTGATTATGACTTCTCTTTGGAGGAGAGATTCGATCTTAAAGTTGGGGCGATTTTACTAATATTATCTCAAAGTAAAATGATCTGTGCTGGATGCCTCCCAAAATTTGAGGTTAGGGGGCCACCAATTAAACTATATAATCGGGAATTGACGAAAAAGATAAATCGCCATATGGCGATAAATTTATCTCGGGAAGCAATAATAAGGTCTAAATGTTCGATTTCTTAACCTCTAAGTAATGGCCACCTATTGTGAGAAAAGCATAATGATAAAAGGAGAGGGAACTATTTTATTAACGACTTTACGGTACCCTGATTCCTGTGAAAAAGTATGATATAAATTGAAAAGAAATGAGCCATTAGCTTAGCAACTTGATCTATATCGATAGACAAGTAGAGAGTAGACATGTCGATTTTTAAATCTAATAGCAATGCACTGCTTGTTGAGGAAGTAGCATTCAAATGAAACCATAAGCTGATCCTTGGGTTATAATCCCTTCAAAAGTTGAGCATATACGCGACTACGTGAGGATGCGTATCAGGTGTACAATTCTTTATTGTCCTTGTAAGCAAACATGTGCTTGCCTGAAAATCTAGAGGAACTGCAATGACTGACTAGTGCTGCAGTTACATAAACCAACATAAAGAGTGCGCCGAGCTGCAGAAGATGGCTTAGATGCTTTTGTCACAGCTACCATCTTGTTCAAAAATGTCGCAGATCCCTAGCCTGCGTATGTAAATCAAACCAATGTGGGGAATAAGACGGACTTGAATTGTCACTCGAAACTACCCGAGGAACTAATTTACACTGCAAAATAAGTTCAGAAGAATCAGAACATCCGGTCGCGTAAGATCCACAGAGACGCTTTCCGGGCAGGTCAGGCCCAGGAACAACTCATGCCAGTTGTGGACACAACAAGGGTTAGAAAATTGAATCTGATTCCAAATTGTACTCATTTTATAATTTGGGCAGGAACATGTCCCCCGAAAGTACAGAAACCACATGATGAAATCGGTGCTCCGGGCTTTTAATTGGAGCCTAGCTAGGCATATCGAATCAAACGATGATTAGTGTTTACAAGTAAATTGAATGTCAACTCGTCCGTGGCATGGCTGCTTCACTATTGTAGCTAAATTCAGTTACTTATTGAATGAATCAGATAGCATGCTACATTTCTCTCTCTAAAAAAAAAAAAGTTGAATTTCAACTGCAAAGAAGTTGGAAATAAATTAGACATCTATTGAATCATTCCACCAAAATGGACAAGGGTTGTCCCCGAAAGTGTGCTGACGAATCCCAAGCGGCGGCATCAGGGGATTCGACCCTGTCGACTGGTGCGGTCGCATGGGCAAAGGAAAGAGGGTTCGGAGGCGAAATGTGCGATGAGAGGAGTGTGTGTTTGAGGTGAAGTTGAATGGGTTGAGTTCATGAAAAGAGTGGGAGTGTTTTAGTGAGAAGGAAATGAAATATTATGAATGATATATATATATATATACAAAACACACCTACCAACTGTAATAACGGTCTCCCAACTTGGGCCGTGAATCTAAGGCCCCCCATTGGGCCTAACTCAGCCCACAGGCCCAACTTATGTTGATAATTTATTTATATATAGGTCCTTACATTTCCGTATATATTCAAAATAGTTATTTTCCAGTTTTTCTTTCCTTGAAATCTCTCTTGAACCTATTATTGAAGAATTTACAAATATTTCATTAAGAGTTTTAGCTTTTATCTTTTTGTATTAGATTTAATTATGTAAATACTAAATACACACATCTTTATTATTATTTTCTTCTTCTTATTTAACCCTCCATCCTTATTATAAAAACTAAAATTATTAATTACAAATTCTTATATATTATTTTAAACGAGGCTCAAATAGGGACTTTAAACTCAGAAATCTATAACAAAATTCAGGAACTCCTTTAAAATTATCTTAAAATTTGGGGACCTAAATATAAATTCTCCGATCTCACGTGCGACACATGCGCTTGATTACTTCAGGGTAACCATCGAGCAATCCTAGTATTCGGTGTCGATGTTGCTACGCGTACTCCCAGTTGTACCCCCAAGTATTTCTTCTTGCAGCATTTCATGTTCATTAGGATAACAAATAAGTTTTTCATTATTATTTATTTGGTTGAGGAAATATAACCATATTTGTTTGGCTTGGTAGGAAAAAAAAAATGAATGATTTTTTTTTTTTTTTTACGGAGTTAAAGTTTTTATTTAAAAAAAAAAATCGGTAAAAATATAAAATATTTTATTTTTGTATAAATTCGTAGAAATTGATTTTCAATTTTTTTAGTGACTAAATAAATAGAAAAAAATAATTTTTTAAGTTGAAAAATAATTTTGTACATTTTTTGGCCAACCAAACACACGTTGATTGGAAATGACATATTTGGGACACTTTCGAGTACGCCTAAAATTCGCCACTATTAGTAGGTAGCAAGGAGCGGGTACTGCCCATTACCCGCCCTCGCATCCGAGATGGGACCCGTAGAATCCGGTCACTCTCGTGCTCTAAAGCACTCCGAATCCACACCGAATGTGCTGACTTGGACCAATAACAAGCTGCCACTTGGACAAAATCGGTTCGCTTAATCGAACCGCGAGTGACCGTACTCTCGTTCGAGTACATTTAAAAGCGGAAAAAAGGTTCCCTTTTGCGCAGGTTCAAAACATTCATACATTCTCTCTTCTCCTCCCTTTCTCGTCGCTTTGGGCGAAATCGGGGAGGATTCGAGAATTAGGGTTTGGAAGCGAAGTGCATCGGAGGAGCTCGGAGGGTGGAGGATGGTGGTGGACAAGGGGAAGAGATGTAAGGTTGCGGAGCGAGGAGAGGAGAGCGATCGCGTAGATAGTGAGCTTGTTCCTTACATAGAGAAACTCCAGGAGATCCAGGACGAGCTCGAGAAGGTTGTACATTTTGATTTTGATTTTGATTTTTTAAGATTTTAAGCTCCCTTTTTTATGTTTAATTAGTTCTTAAAGCTAATTTTTGGCTTCTTTTGTTTTTTTTGGTTAGGAAATAGGCAATAGCAAGATTGTATGCTTCCGTAGGGGTTTACTTAGGTTTTTGACTTGGATTATTACTTGGAAAAGTTCTTCTTACTATAATAATCTCACTTTTTTTGCCTAATCCTTTTAATGGAAGTTCAAATATTGACGTACTAGCTTGTATATCATAATTTTTATGTCCCTAATTTATATAATTCTTTGCAATGTAGCAAAAGGCATGGTTTTGTAAGTTGGGAGTTACTCGTAAATTCCATGATGATGAGGCATTTGCTCACAAGTCATTTTGCATTTCATTCTTGTTTCATCGAGGAAGTGTAGATATGTACATAATACGTAGAAGGGATGCCCTGTTTGGACCAAAATGCAAACAATTGAAATTGCCGAGACTGAAAATCTCTGTAGGATCAAGTTTAGACTGAACCGAAAGTAATTACAAATTTAGAATCTGAACCTCTTCGCCCGTGGCAACCAGCCAACCTTGCAGTCCCACCAGGAACTGATGATCTTGCATGACAGTCTTTACACTTGAGAATACGCACGGTATGTAGAGGTGGGCATCCTGTCATGTGTTTTTTAAAATACAGGTTTCCAAGAGAAGTGGCTTGGTAGGGCATGGAAGACTTGGCGTCGCTCTTCAAAACGATACCATAATTAGGAGTTTAACTGGTTTCCAATTAATTTTGACATAGTTATTTTGTCATGGCTGGATGGATTTAGATCGATTTTGAAACCCATTGTCATTTTGAGACAGTTTACGGTTGTATCTTATGAACTTTATGTAGTCCGTTGGCTCAGGTGAGTCATATGTAAAAATTGTCTTCCCGTCTATTGCTAGTTAAACATTTCAGATTTGCTGTTAGTTATTGATTTTGCTTGGTATTACCATATCTAAAAGAGCTTAGGTTGTGAATATTCTGGTGGGAAATTCTATTTTTAGAAACTTCTAAATTCGTTAAACAGAAGGATGTGATAGCTCATAATCTGAGAGCTGATATTCTTGTCCTGCATGGCACTGTATGCTCTGCAGGTCAATGAAGAAGCAAGCGACAAAGTTCTAGAGGTCGAACAGAAGTATAACGAGATACGAAGACCTGTCTATATGAGAAGGAGCGATATAATCAAACCCATTCCAGACTTTTGGTTAACTGCAGTCCGTACTTGACATTTGGCCCTATCTGTATTTTGCTAGAAATCTTTTCTTTTATTGGCTATCTGATTTGAATGTTCCTGGGTTTTCCTCTATTGACAGTTTCTAAGCCATCCCGTACTTGGTGATCTTTTGAACAAGGAAGAGCAAAAGGTCTGCGTTGAATTTTGCTATCTTTGCATAGTGCAGTCACTTTACCGTTGGCACAACTTTCATGCTGCATATTAGACTATTAGATTGAATCATTTTTTTGACATTACATATCATATTTAGATTTAATCATAACCCTACATGGCTGTTTCTGTAGTGTTTTAATAAATTTTGCATTGCTGTAGGTATTGAGGTACCTTATTTCACTAGATGTTGAAGACTTTAAAGACCTTAAATCAGGCTACTCCATTACCTTTGTGAGTGTGTTTCCTTTTTCTGCAAGTATTCTTTCTTCAGAAATAGTTTGTGAGGTGGTTATTGTGGTAAATGTTAAATTATATAAAACAACCATTATTCTCCAAAAACTTAAGCTATCAAAGAATGGTGTTTATATATTTTATATTCAATACCCCCCCTCATGTCTGTGCTCGATATTTTTAATAGACCCAAGACGTGGACTTAATTAAATAAGAGAAAATTAAATAATGCTAGAAACTTGGCATGACTCAAACTCAGAACCTCCTGCTTTGATTCCATGTTAAATTATATAAAATAATCGTTATTCTCCAAAAGTTTAAGCTATCAGATAACGGTATTTATATATTTTATATTTAATAGTAAATAACATTGTTTGTTTACATTTGTTTTCGAGCTATTCAGAATTTCTCCCCTAATCCATATTTCGAAGATACATGCCTAAGAAAGACGTACTCTTTCTCTGACGAAGGAACAACTAATATAACTGGCACGACTATTAAATGGAAGGAGGGGATGGTAAGGGCAGATTCTTCCTTATGCTTGTTTTTCTATTATAATATGTGATTCTATACTCCATTTTAGCCGTTCTGGCCCTTATATCTGCAGAATATTTTGAATGGTGAGGCTTGTGAGAACAATGGCGGCAAAAGACCTTTTGGTGAAGAAAGGTCAGATTGTGGTGCCTTCTTGACGTCATTTATATCAGCAACAAAGTGCATATCGCTACTTTTGTAATGCCCGGTAGTTCTCGCTTTACTCCGTATCAAATAAATGGTTTCATTATGTCACTTTGTACCTCTAAAAGAGGGGAATATAAGAATCTTACGATCCGAATTAATTGCATCGGAGTCTTCAATGTTTTGAAGTACCCAAACATTTCAATCGGTACAATTGTGTTCCCAAGAATGGTACAGGTAGCTAATAATTTCAAGAAATATTGTTCACAAAAAGTGTTATTTTGTAGTTACGAAAAAGTTTGTAACATATACGTAGATTGACGTAATGACATAATGCTATAAGCATGTGCTGTAGATTTTCAATTCCCAGTAGTTTGAAGTACTGAATCAAATACTTATCCTACTTGTATTTAGTTTGAAATACTTTTTTTTTTTTATGCAGCTTCTTTTCCTGGTTCAGTGAAACTCATCCAAAACATATGCCGGAAATGTTCTCTGATGAGGTTAGTCGGGTTCTTTTTTCATGAAATTCACTGTTAATGTGCCTGTTTCCTCAGGCATTAGCTGCTTCTGTATCCCCGGAAGCAGTTGCTCAATGTCTGCTTGAAACATTTCCCAAATAACTGTTTTATGTCTTTGAGCATGCATAGACTTGTATTTCAGCTGCAGAGTGAAACAGTTGGGGGGGCTTTAATGAAAAAGCTGTTGTTCTTCATTTAACAGCTCTACTCAAAAGAGCATGGATCCTAAAGCTCCATTTGGGCCAAAGAAGCCCAGTTCATGTTTACAGAGGAACTAATAATTTATGCTTCTGATGTCATGCAAGTCTCTATTATGGGGAAATGAGCATCTATTATTATCCAATCTTCCATCATTTGTGTTTCTTATTTAATTTTGTCCAACATTGCATGATAACAGATGTAAATTTGTCAGGATAAGTCACGCACATTAGCAAATGTATTCCACTAAATTTTAATCCGGCATTAAAAATCTCTCTCTGAATTCAAATATGCAGATAGCTGAGATAATAAAGGAAGATTTGTGGCCTAATCCTCTAAAGTACTTCAATCATGTAAGTTGTTCTTCTTTAGGCTTTATTTACATCATTCGGTGGACTCTCCTGTATGCAAGATCCATCATAAGTTCATATATCGTACACTTATATATTTTTATGCCGTAAAAGTATGATGTTATCTATAATGTTGCATAGCTATAGATACTCTCTGAGCTGCACACATTTGACAATTTAACCAAATGTTCTTTACTTGTATATTTGTCCCATTAATACAGGAAGCTGTTGATGAGTTTGAAGATGATGATGAGGTAGTTGTCTCTCTTTATCAAACTCTAATAGTGTACGCTAGCTAGTTATGCGCCGGTTCTCGCACTGTACTTCTATTGCCAAGTTATTGCTCCTTGTGTTGCCAATTTCTGTGGTATGGTATAGATTTTGTCATCGGTACGTGCAGCCAAAGTTTGAAATGTTTTAGTGCTATTTAAAGAATGATGGGCCAAATGTTTTTTTTTTTTTTTTTTTTTTTTTTTTTTTTGGTCTAGTACTGTCGCTGTACTAGAAAAGATTTACCTGACTTAACTTTTTTTTTTCTTGGAAGGGCACCGATTTCGATGATGATGACGATGATGAAGAGGATGATGATGGCGACGAGGATGACGATTAGGCTTTTGTTAAATGAGCCTTCAGTTGCAGCAGAGCTAGGCTATGTTGTTTATTATTATGTTAAATTATGACCTATGTACTATGTACTAGGTTTGTTGCTTGTATTGAAGAACTTTGTTACATGCAAACTGAATGGATTAAGCTAGTATGAGATGTGTAATATATGTCAGCCTTTTGAAGAAGAAAAATGGTTGGTACTTTTAATCTACGACATTTAATGAGATTACGTGTAAATATTATTAGTGCACGCCTTTTATTATAGTGGCGTTAAGGGGTCGGATCCTGACGAGCGCGCGCGCGAGAGTCAGAGGAGACCCGCACCCGTGATCTAGGGGCACGCGCCCGAATCAGAAAGCGCCGAAGCGGGCTCGGGCGTGAGCCGCGCGCGTACGTGGCGTGGCGGGCCAGGCTAGCTGCTCGGAGCGCCGTGTGGGTCCCACGAGCTGCGCGCGCCACGTGGCGGCACACGCGTTGCGGGAACACGGGAGGGTGGTGGCCACACGCTGGTGCGCGGTGCCTTCGCCCTGGCCCTGGAGTCGTCGTCATCAGTCCCACCCCGGAACCCCTACCAAACTCCTTTTGCGCGTCAAAAGTGCCCCCACCACCCGGCACTAAAACAAATACGTTGAAGAAGTAAAAACTAAATAAAAATTAATGGAGGTAGTAACATGATAAAATATCACAGGTAAGGAGAAGAAGAACAGCCTCAAAAAAAACAAAAAAACAAAACCTAACTCCTGCTCGATCCATCCTTCGCCGATCGGTTTATCATAAGGTACTCCTCCTCGATCGGTCTCTATTAAATCCTGTGCTTGATCTGTTAGATCCCTCAAAGAGTTTTTTTTTTTTTTTTTTTTTTTTTTTTTTTTTGGGCTGAAGAGAAAATAGTAATTAGTGTTGTGAGTTCGAATCAGATCTAAAAGTGGAGTGAGTGATGTTTAATTGATGCAGGGGTTTGCAATCTGATCATGGTTTCAGAGTCTGAGCAACCTTCGTCGATGGCCAGTGGAGAAATTGTTGCTGAGAGACCGGTCGGGAGGTTGTTCTATTACTTGAATCTGCCATAAAAATTCCATAATTAGTGCATCACCTTTGTTTTGTTGCATTGCTGCTTGATTTTGGGATTATAGCAAGTTCAGTGTTCTAGCATTTTAGTAATTGGTTGGCCCCTTTACTTTTACAAATGTCCACCAACTTTTTTTTATCTATCAGTAAGGCTGCTGAATTATGCGATTTGCCACTGTTTCATGCCTTCCAACAGTCTATAATTTATCCTTTTGTGTTGTTTCTGGCATGAATCACTATCTAAGACTATGACTCATGTTTAAGATTTTGAGTTGATGATCCGTCGATCTATTTTTTTGGGACGGCGTAAGCTTGAAAATCTGGCACACACTTGTTGATGTAACTAATTATCCTTTACCTATAATCCTTCAGCTTTGGCTGGCTACATAGTGAAAACTGGTAATTTATGTTTCCCATGTGATGCTATCTGTAAGCACCTAGAAGCTTTAATATGTGTGATTTATAATATTCTCGACCAGGAAGATACGAAACAAATGAAAACATGCAGATTATGGTAGAATGAAATATAATCCACTCTACAGACATTATTTGGATTGCTTGATTATCAGCTGGATATATCTATAGTAATATGGATATGTTCGAGCACTAAGCACTTCCGCATGGACTTTGACATGTTTAATTGAATTAGATTTATAAACTATACAAGTTTCCGTCAGTATAAATGGCAGAGAAGAATAATACAACTTGCATTTCAAATTTCAAGTTATTTAATGTTTATATCTTGATTTTGATTGTCAATCAATTTATAAGTCGATTCATCTATTGAGAATCTGCGATAATATTAAAATTAGACTGTAATTTAGTTCTTGGAATCGAAATTTACAGGGTATATGCTGGAATTTGTGTGAATTTCTTACCTCTAGAATAACGACATTTGACCTTTTCAATGCTGATTTAGCATATCGATTGTTCTAGGAATATCTAAACCTTGAGATCTTTGGCCACTTTGGAGTTTTGTAAGAATTCATAACAAAAGAACAGCGTCAAGCAACAGAGTATATGTCTAGACTTATTAATCTTTCTTTTCCTTGATCTTTGACGTTCAAACGGCTTTTGTAAGTTGTGAAAAATAAAAGATGATTTACTTATGCTAGTTATCACAGACATGCAGCACACTCAAGTTTCTTCATATCTCAATCTTCGTTAGTATATATTAACTTTGTTCTTTTCCTAGTTACTAATTTTTATTCACCTTTTATATCTGCTTTAGATTTTTTATGTTTGAGAGCTTTCATCATGCAGGTCTGTCCCTAGCAAAAAATGCCAGGGGCAAGTTCCAAAGAAAATTCATAAAGCTGAAAGAGAGAAACTTAAGCGTGACCAGCTAAATGATCTCTTCTCCAAACTGGATAAAATGCTAGGTAACAAGCTTGGCCTTTTCTTATCGAAAGCAATTAGCGCATTGAAATGGTCACACATTAATTATTGTGCCTGATTTATTTGTAGCCTCTGAATTATTATGGGTTAATCACAGCTTATCTTTGAAGTTTGACCTGTATTTTCATTTTATCCAAAAGAGTTTTAATCCCGGGAGTTTCAAATTACTTCTTGAAGTTTGACATTGATATCATTTATCTCCACTTCAGGCCTGGCCCTATTCTATTCCGACAAATTATATGAGAAAATAGATACTCAGTCAAATTTCCGGGACCAAATTTGTTGTTAGAGTTTTACGTTTTTACAAACTTGTCCTGCTCGGGGAGAAAATGTTAGGCTTTTCTCTTGCTGATCAATATGAGCTTAATTGCAGAATCTGATCGACAAAACAATGGCAAGGCATGCATATTGAGTGATGCTACTCGAATACTGCGTGATCTCGTTGCTCAAGTAGAATCCCTCAGAAAAGAAAATGCTGCTCTGCAAACCGAGTCTCACTATGTAAGTTCCTCAATCTGAGATTTATGTTCATTCGTAACAGTTGTGATTCATATGTTTGTAGGAGAATTTGAAACCAAAATTAAAATGCGGCATTAATGTAGTTAATATTCTCTCTGCAATCACATGATTTTTTTTTTGCTTAAACATGACCATGTTTCCAGATGCCTTTTTCTTTGGTAATTCAACTATGTGCAGCTATACACTCGTGTGGTAACTATTTTGTTATTTAAGCATTCAATATTGAGAGATGCGGAGCTTTTTTCTCTGATAACATTTTTTTGATGAATGGTAAGCTCCTTGCATATTTCAAAAACAACATTGCATGAACAACGTCAAAATGTTCGGAAGCATGCGACCAAAACAGAGCTTGACTAGCCTACTGAGTTACGAAACATCCTATGTTTTCTTCTCCCGTGCTGTGGATTGTTAAGAATAGATCTTGCCTGGAGCTTTCATAGACCCTTGTAAACCTCATCATAGCTAAGTTATGATTACTTAGCTAGCATGCTAAATTTAGGTGACTGGAACAGAAAAGGTGAGGTAGTTCATGGAGAGAAAAGGAAATAGTCTACTCGAAACGTATGCCATTTATGTCTTCCATAGCATGCAAATTGTCAAACTAGGATGGGAAGAGTCAGATGGTCTGAATCATGCTGTTGTGCCTGCATGGGAAAGGGTATATATTGATTGATGCGGCGAGTGAGGATTTAACAAGCAATTCTACGGTAAGGAAAAAGAGAAGAAAAACTTGTAGGAAATCATTAGGATGCATGGGAGGCCTAGCAGGGATGGACAAGTAGGAGAAGCTTTGCCGTTTGTGTTTAGAATCTGAAATGTGATGCTGCGCCGTTTCCACTACTTGAGCCAATACATGAAACCGTTTTCATGCTTGGTCGGAATATCTATCTATTGATTATATCTGCATTTTCACATTTCGAAACTTTTTAGCCTAGATTTGCATTTGGTCCTATTATTTTTACTTCACTAATCTTCGTTAGCGATTCTCTTCTCACCCTTCTTATGTTGGATGATGAAACAGGTCACCGCAGAAAAGAACGGGCTGAGGGACGAGAACGCCGCGCTCCAAGCCCAAATATCCGACCTCCAAAAACTGCTTAGGGCGAGGATGGGGTACAACGGAGTTTGGACCAATCCCCCAAACGTAAATACAATCAATGTACCGCATCCCACGACAAACCCCATGCTTCAGCAACCGCCTGTCATCGAGCGAGCTTTTACCACACCACCACGAGAACTCCAGCTGTTCCCCGGGCCAGCAGGATCACCGGATCACGAACCGTCGTCCCCGTGTGTTAGGAGACCGCATGTGAGGTATGCGACACCATCCAACACCTGGACCGAGCAGCTTCTCCCAGGCCTTAGAAGCGAAGCACAGGAAGAGGAGCAGCAAGAGACCAGCAGTGGGATCACAGAGAGCTGTAGGGAAGATAAGGTTGGGTGGTAGTGCCTGAGCTAGTGGTGGTTGTTGTTGGCTTGTAAATGATTAGATAGATGTTCATGAGTTAGTTGTTGTTTTAACTAACGGTGACACATGATCTTGTAGCGCTTCAAAATTATTTTAGACGTCAGAACTATGTCTGTGAGAAAGAAATGTTTAATATAACAGAAAAAAAGAAAACAAATCCGTCTGAATATTTGGTCGAAGTTTGTTCAAATTTGAGTTGACATAAATTGCACTTTGGAATTGGGCGAGCAGGTTTGAGCTCAGATCAGTTTTACACCAGGCACCAGCCGAGTTTGAGCTCACAGGTTAGCCGTTAGAGCCTTAGACGATCAGGGCTCTTAAACCTCTTTGGTTCAGCACGAATCTTAAAGCCAAATCGCGCGACAGTACAATCATCGTCTCCCGGTTTGGCCCAGCTTGAGGCCCGTTTAATAATGCCTCGAAAATCCAAACGGAAGGGCCCAGTCGAGTCGTACTCGGCCCAGCCCATCATCATCTCACTCATCGGAATCACCCTTCAAATTAGGGTTTTAGAGTGTCGACCGACTCTATATATATATCGCCCTTCCCCCTTTTCTCCTTTGTTTCCCACTCGAAGAGGCGAGAGCTCTTGCGCGGCGGCGGCGTGGGAGGAGGAGGAGGAGAGGCGATCTCCAGGAGCCATGGTGCACGTTTGTTTCTACCGCAACTGTGAGTACCCCCGTTCTCTCCCTCTCTTACCTCCGATCCGATCCCCAGATCTCGGGGAAACCCTGGCGGTGAAACCCTAAGAGGCATTTTGAATCGTGGTGCTTCGTCTTCGCAGATGGGAAGACGTTCAAGAAGCCGCGGCGCCCCTACGAGAAGGAGCGGCTGGACGCGGAGCTGAAGCTGGTGGGGGAGTACGGGCTCCGGTGCAAGCGGGAGCTGTGGCGGGTGCAGTACGCGCTGAGCCGGATCCGGAACGCGGCGAGGGACCTCCTCACCCTGGACGAGAAGAACCCGCGCCGGATCTTCGAGGGCGAGGCGCTCCTCCGCCGCATGAACCGCCACGGTCTCCTCGGCGAGGACCAGAACAAGCTCGACTACGTCCTCGCCCTCACCGTCGAGAACTTCCTCGAGCGCCGCCTCCAGACCATCGTCTTCAAGTCCGGCATGGCCAAGTCCATCCACCACGCCAGGGTCCTCATCAGGCAACGCCACATCAGGTACATCTTGTATCTGCATCCGTAGCTGCTTCTGTAATTTGTATACAGATCCTTAAAGCTCCTCCTTTTGTGCGCTATTGGGTTCGTCCATGAATCACTCAGTATGTTAGGGTTTGTTGTATCTGCACCCACAACTTCTGTCATTTGTATCCAGATCCCTGGCTTTTCGCGTAGTTAAAAACAGTCCCTAACTTTTCTTCATCTTTTCAGTTTAAGTTATTTAGTTTTTTTTTTCTTCTTTTTCTTTCAAAAATGCCCCCTTTTATCTATTTTAGGGTAATTAAAGAATGTTCCATTAACAATGTTAGCAGTTTATCTCATAAGCATATAATTATCAAGTTTAAAGGCAAAGAGTACTAAATTAACAAAAGTTTAAACTATTAACATAATCATTAAAGGTTCAACTAGAAGATGATTACTACTGGTTTTTTCTTTTCTTTGAAAGATAGAATGTAAGATTTTTGTGAAAAGTATAAATTTTCTGGCCTCTCCATTTTCAGGCAATTAATTACTCTTATACTTCATATTTTGGCTTTTGATCTGTAGCCAGATATAAGCTCTACTTGTATATATGAGTTCCTGGGATTGAAATCGCACATGGTGATGATACATACTTGCATTCGTGTCTTCGGTGCTCATATTCGAGTTGAGAACGATATGCATGTTCCTTTCATGCTCCATTTTTGGAAATAATTTTGGCTTGTAGTCTTTTTATGGTCTAATCATGTTAGGTTGAGAAGGTTGCTTGTGTTGATTTAAAATGGGCCATGTGATGAGAATGCTTAACTAATAACTCACGACGGTCGTCTGAGACGCTTTTAATGTGTCTATATTGATGCAGACATCATTCTCTGATGCCCCTTCTATTATAATAGATATTTGTTTTTCTGAACACATGATAGCATCATTTTGCAACTTAATGCTCTGTAATAGCACTAGCAACTGTTTCCAAAAGTTTTCTTTGATTAAAATTTTGTATTTTATTGTGTACTTTCCTACTCTTTGCACCCTTCTCTTCTGGCACAATGAGGAATCGTGTTCTCTCGATAAAATATTGAGGTCTTAAGGCCAGTGACTGCACATCTTGAAGTCCTTTTCATTCTGAGTGCCTCACTTCATTGTCATTTCTCTCTGTTTATCTCTGCTTGGCATAAATTTTTTTTTTTTTTTTTTTTTCTGTTCTTTATGAGTTTCATTTACGTTTTATCCTTGTTAATAATTCTATTGTTTCAAAATATGAAAGGTTGTAAACAACTTTTGATCTGTTGACTTAGAAAGCTGTTCATATTATCTGAAGTTTCGGCATCGATGTGTCATATAGTTCGGTAATTTAACTCCTAAAAGATCCAATGCCCTTATGTAGCCAAGTCCTGTTATCTGTTAGTGAGTAGTGGATTCTTGATGCTAAACCACTGGTTTTCAATAAATAATTTGTTGGAGAGTCTGTAGTTTGCCCACATAACTTGCAAAAATATGGTGCTTATGACACCGTTGTGATAGCTCTACCCTTCAATACAATTTCTAGTGTTTACTTAGTGTCGGTTACCCTATTCAGTTACAAGTAAAGCTCTTGTGGTGATCCTAATCAGTTAGAAGCTTTTGTTTTGCTCGAACCTAACCTGATTTTATTTGAATTTGCTTTGCAGAGTCGGAAGGCAACTGGTTAACATCCCATCATTCATGGTGAGGGTGGATTCAGAAAAACACATCGACTTCTCCCTCACTAGCCCGTTCGGCGGAGGTCGACCTGGAAGAGTGAAGAGAAAGAACCAGAAGGCCGCAGCTAAGAAGGCGGCTGGAGGTGATGGCGATGAGGAGGATGAAGAATGAGCGTGAAAGAGAGAGCTCTATTGATCTCAGAGTTCAGGTAGTTTCTTTGTTTCGTCATATTTTCAGCTTTTCCTATGTTCGAATTGAGTATATGTTTCTTAGTCGCATCTTTTTGCGAGTGGTTTGTGTCTTAATTGAGCATCAAAAGACGAATTTAATGCTTCTGGATTTTTGAATATTGGTTTTGGGAAACTGTCCTATTTATTAAACTGAAGCCGCATCTGGCTCTGTTGGATTTAAGCTTTTTGTTATCATAATTCAGAGGTGCTATTTTGCTAGTAATTTTGCTTTCCTTCTGATTTATTGCGTACTAACTGAGAAACCATTTTGTGGGGCATAAATTTTACATGGAGCAAGCTCTATATATATAAGACATTAATAGGGGTGGGATGCGCATTATTTATTTAGTACTTTTTCATCTCTTCTCTCCACTGGATTATTGTATCTAAAATGTAGTTTTAATAAGTGTCAATCCTAAAGAGATATATAATGGTTAAAAATAGAAATCTCAATATTTTAAAATTAACTGTAGAAAATAAAATTAGCATATCAAGATTTACATAAAAAAACTTCAGTTACGAATAAAAAATTTACGGAAAAACAATCTACTAAAACAAAATAGATAACTCTGAAGCCACCAAGCCTAGCAGCAGCGGCCAACCATCGTATGTATGAAAAAAGGAAATATATCAACCAACAATTAATCTACTAAAATAATAATAAAAAAAAATAATCTACTAAAATAAAATAGATAATAGGATGATTATTGATTCTACAGACTTAAATCTTTTTAATTTTTTCTGAATCTCGAGTCCTTCAGTAGTAGTAGTAGTAGGTTCACATTAACATTCGAATAATGCTTTCAACACATATTAATATTAAAGCACTTTAAATTTACGATTGACGCACACTCAGTAAGAATAAGATTGAAACGTTTTGACGATAATTCTTTACTTAAAATATCATCAAAAAATCAAGAACAAAATTTTAAAAAAAAACTAAGATCAATTCAACAAAAATATGAAATTTGAAACCGTTGAATTGATCCAAAAGAGATTATTTTGACGAAAAAAGATGAACAACAAAATTCTAGTATCTAGAATAGCTTTTAGATATTTTTTAAGTTGGTACACGAAATAGAGAGAACCTATATATCTATTTATAAATTTTGAAACACAAGTAGAATCAGTTAAGAGTTTAATAAATATCGGACCAGTATTCGTAGTCCAAGTCGTGTACCGAAACATAATGACACAACAAGAAAAAAAAAATTCATAGTTTTTCTGTATTCAAGTCTGATATCGTACACAATTAAATTTTCTAAAAAATTAATTTTTTTGGATTACGAGGAACTCAAAAATGAGTTCCGCTGCTCAGTATAAAAACTAGTTTTTCAACTCTATTTTTGAGGAACTCAAAATAAGTGCCAGAACTCAATGTAAATTTGAGTTAGATTTAAAATCTTAGTTCTTAAAATCTCTTCTAAACCAATTTAAACAATTTTAATGATTCAAAAAGTTATAAATAAATTTTAATCACCATAAAAATATTTAGATTATATCTAAGTATCGTGATTTCATATTGTGCGACATTTTTAAATTTTTCGTAAAATTTTTGAGTTTTCCGTTATTGGCTTAACAATCTAAACTCTGTAAAACTCTGACTCAAATTACGAAATATGCCAACACTTAAATCCGTAACAGTATCATCATCAGAAGAATGTATAGAAACTTTTGCTCCATAATCTGGGGCAGAAAGAAGGGAAATTAGATATCTTCCTTTTGTTCTAGCATTATTATTATAACTATTTTGCCCAATATTTGGATTGCTGCAAGCCTGCAATTGAGATGGTGGAAGGACAGATCAAATTTTTGAGCACGAAAGTTTGAAGCCTTGAGAGATGACTTGGTTTTGCGACTTTGCATCCCAATTGATGCCCAAGTTTGTGGTGTTTAGTTTATTACGAGTCGATATCACGCTGCTGCTGGGGGTTGTGATGTCAATCAAGTTTTACAGTACAGGGACAGGAAGGGGGGGTTGGTGTGTGATGTCGAGTCTTTGCAGTGCAGAGGGGCGGGGTCGACATCGTGCTAAGGTGCTGCTGAGGGGGTGTGATGTCGAGTATGGATAGCTCTTTGCTAACTGGGACTCCAGATTAGGAACATTAGCAAACCAAATTCTCCCTATTTCATTTAAAGGTTAGATATGAATAAATGATACTGTAGTGTGCTAATTAGCTTAGCCATAATCTTAATAGTTTGAGTAGCTCCTCTATTTTGTTTTTGTTTTTTTAATTCTACATTTTACAGTTGCTTCAAATCTATTACCTGCACTTTTCCTCTTTTATCTTTTTCTCATTCTCTCTCTCTGCCTCCCTCAGCAATCAGAACCTTACTTGCATGATCAGCATCTTATAAATGAAGAAAAAGTACAAAAGTTCGTCGATAACTATGAAGTAGATCATTTGAATGGCTCCGCGTTTGCTTTAGATGGATCCTCCTATCTATAAGGGAGCTAATGAATATCAAAACTAGCAAGGGCATTCTTTTCTCTACCAAATCAAGATTGTTTACATGATTAGGTCATTGTAGGATCTAAATCAAGTAAAACAAAGGGTGCTTGTTAGCTAGCAAGTGAAGATTCGAGAGAGACATGACAAAAACAATCAATGTTTTCAGGAACAAATAATGTAGACCCAATGCATTACTTCATAACACTAGTAAATCGTCGTAAATGGATCGCGATACGACATACCATACCCGGCTAGAACGAAAACAAAACAGATTAAAACATAGTCAAGTATGAGAACCAATAGAGCATTTGCACTGTAAAGGTGTGTTCCTTGTTCCTCACAACATGGCCAAATCATAAAATAAATCAATCTGATAATGATATTCTACGGTGCTCAGAAGTTTCAGGAAGAATTGAAGACATTCAGTTGCTTCGAATTATTTAACCTAACACTGTTATGCTTGTCTTTATGTTTTTAAATAAATAAACAACCCCTCCAAATGCAAATAATTGAAGGGGTGAAATGAAAAAGTAAAGCCCGAAGAGTTACATGAAATGGCACCTGGGACCAAATTTTGAGTTTAATCTGAATTTCAAGAAAAGGAAAGGCGGAAATTACCCATCATGCAGAATTAGTATTTACCCCTGAAAAATGCGCTCTTTCCCCGTCCTCTGAGTCGAGAATTTAGTACCATGTATTGTAAAATCACATAAAAATCAGCAGCCCATCACCGCGCAATTAAAAACAAAGTTCCCCGAGTGCCGGCTCGCAACCATCTCCCATTCCGGCAGGCCGCCCTCATTCGGGACCCATGAGTTGAGCTCTATCATCCCCCCACCCGACACCCTCGGCCCTCCGATCACGATCAGCCGCTCGCCACATGCGCGGAACGCTAGGCCCCAACCGTTCATCGACACCGATCTCGCAGGCAGTTTTCCTAACGTGATCCAAGCGTTATTCCTCTTATCATACTTCCTCACCTCCTTCTCGGCGTAATCCGCAGCGTACAGCTCATTCTTCACAACGGCAATAAGCGGCGGCGCTCCGGCCGGCACGTTAAGCCCGGCTGACATATTTGGTATCACCCTCCAATTACCAGTCTCCAAGTCATACTCCTCGCCACACGTCAGTACCTCATTGTTCCCCGTCGCCCCACCGATTACGTAGAACTTATCGTCCATAAAGACACCCGAGCACATCTTTCTTGCTTTGTTCATGCTAGGCAAACAAGTCCAAGTCTGCTTATCGGAATCGTAAAGCTCGGCAGAATTCAATACCGCATTCTGAGCACCGATGCCACCAGCAACAATAGCCTTCTCTCCAATGCTGGCAGAACCAAATAAACACCTCGGCGAGTTCATCCCGACTCCTGCCGACCAACCGTTCGTCAAGATGCTATACCGAAGAACAATATGGGAACCCACCTCTCTGCCGAAAACAAGTAGCTCCGTGCCCACAGCAAGAGATTCCTTATCAGCCAACATGAAGCATTCGAAATTAGGAGGCATTTTCGGGATACTCGTAATCCATCGTCCCCTGTACGGATCGTAAGCCTCCCATTCGAGCACATTGCAGGAGAAGTAGACCCAGTACTCTGTGATAGCCGATTGGCGCCGTAGTCTATAGAGCTCACCGGAGCGAATTAGGTCGCGGAAGTTGCGGCTTAGGTGCGCGATCAAACCATAATCAGATCGAGAGAGGCAGAGGAGACAGTCGATCGTGAGTTCACGGCCGAGGGGGCTTATAAGTCCGGTAGGGTCGTAGTACTCGGCGTCGCTGTCCTGGTGATCGGAATACCGCGGGCGAGCTTTGTCCTCTTGGATATCGGGGGTGTTGGGGTGTTGCGGAGATCTCTTTCGTTTCTTGTCCCTTTCAGTTAGTTCTTCTTCTAGTTCGGCTTGGTCGTCGAGGGGGAGCTTGCTCGATTCGTCATCCGACATGTTCGTCGAATTGCCAACAAGAAGAGAAATTTGGTTTTGGGAATCAGGAAATGCTACTAATCAATCACCCTTACAAAATGGATACTGCAATTGGAAGAAATTACAAAACAAAACGAAAATAAGACTAGATATTGCAATTCCATGGATGAAAACAACATGCTGCAAACAACACAAGGAGCTTTTTCTTCTTTTTTTGTTTCTTTTTTTAGCACCATCAAATTCAAGGAGATCAAAATCTACTGCAGAAAGATCGGATTTTTTTTGTATTAATTTATTTTTTCAGATCAACAAATCAATAACTGTAAAATAAATGAACAGCAAAGAGACCCACCCTTCAGGTAGATCCATTTCTCAGAACCCTAAATTCACAAATCTCAATCTCATGAATGATTCATTGATCGAAAAGAGAGAAATCCAAACACAGGACCAATAAACCGAAGATTACCCACAAACAGATCTAGCAATTTCACAGAGAAATTTGACAAATACCAACAAAAAAATAAAGAGCGGGTTTTACAGCCCCCCTAAATTGGGATTAACTCTCAGATACTCCTAAAAAAAAAAAAAAAAAAAAAAAAAAAAAAAACCCAAAAAAATCACCTTTTTACACCAAACACAAAAGGAGAAGAGAAGATGGAGATCTCAACATGGCGAGCTAAAAAACACCTCAAAATTACAAATAAAAAACAAGGAAAAGAAAAAGATGGAAACTTACTTATGGATTGGGGTCTCTGATTAATCGAAGAGTGGCAAGAGAAAAGAGGATACAACCCTATTACTGGAAATGGGTATTTCTCCTCTCTCTCTCTCTCTCTCTCTCTCTCCCTCTCCTCCTCTCACTGCAATAAACCCTGCATCATCATCATCATCATCTTCTTCCTCCTCGTTCAATCCCCTTCCCTTTTGATGCTTCTCTGAGAACCACGCTCCAAGTCCAGTGCTTCGCCCCGCCCCCCACCCCCACCCCCCCCCTCTCTCTCTCCTCTCTCTCTCCGTTCTTATTCTCTATCTCCTATTTTTCATTTTTATTTTAGCTTGAAAATCTATTTAAACCCTTCAAGTTTATACTATTTTATATTGGATCCTTCAACTTAATATTTCTTCTACTTTATTAATTATTATTATTATTTTATGGGATCTGTTTAGCTTCTAATTATTTACAATTTTTTTCCTTAAAAATTCAGATCATTTTTGTTACAATTAGCAGCGCCCCGTCGAGCTGTTAAGTGAATGTTACACTTTTTTTTTTTTTTTTTAATGAATAATACTACGCCTACATTTAATAAAAAATATTGACACGTGATAAAATTTAGTTATTGTACGATTATGTTATATTATTATTAACTTAGCGTGTATCTTTCTCCACGACTTATTTTTTTAAATGAAAAAATTTTAATTTTATTTATAAAGTTTTTGTTTTTGTTTTCTGCTACACCATCACACATCAAAGTTTTAATTTTGATATTTTTATTAGTATTTGTTTAGTCATTTGTTTCGCAAAAAAAAATACATATTCAAAAAAATTTATTCAAACTGAAACCATTAACAAGTGGAGCCATTAACAAGAGTTTGTATATAATGGAGCGAACACTAAAATTGACTCGGATTTATCTTGGAAAACAAATTAATCAACAACCATGGTCACGAGCAGAATTATTTAATATGTTTATAGAAAAGAAAAATTAAAGTGCGTGTGTCGTAATGCATGACTAATCAAGGAAATTTAGATGATCGTACTCCATGATTAATTGGAGATTATATATATATATATAGAGAGAGAGAGAGAGAGAGAGAGAGAGAGAGAGAGTTGAATGTGTAGTACAATAGCTATCAACGTTTCTCACATTTCCAAATTCCAACTGATCCTTTTTCTTTACAAGTTGCACTTCTCTTTTCTCTTTTTTTCTCTCTCCCAAATTTAAAGTTTTAAATATATAATTTTTGAAAATTTCCCTAATAAGTTTAAGTTTAAGAGAATTGGTGTTATTTTATTTCAAACGCATCAAATGGAATATTTTTTGTTCGGTGAAAATTAAATATCTTAGTAAAACAGGCTTTGTTATTATTATTATTATTATTTTTTAACTTATAAGTTGCATGTTTTTATTTCATCATGGCCAATCCAAGAGAATTGCATCTATTCTCTTTGGCCAATTTGGATGAAGCTTATATAAAAAGGAGAAAGGGACAAAAGCTAACCAACAGGAAAAGAATCATGTACTAAATCTTCATTCAATTAAGGCTACTTATGCTCTACCAACAGGAAATTTAATAAATTGTTATATTGAAAGGTATTAATTAAGATGGACTAAATCCAATTACTCCAAATTAAGGATCCAAGTTTGGTGGACCCTGCTGGATAAGGCGATAAGCTGGCTGGCTATGGTGGGGGTCCCGTACAATTTTGTGTCAGAGTTCAGCTCAACTGAAGAACGTGTTTCGATCATGCATCTCACTTTATATAATGTGTCTGGCCGATCGTGTCGTAATTTAGTCACGATACTGATCACCATGCATGCGTGTACACGATGATCAATGAGTTTTAGCTAGTGGAAGCGGCAAACGCTCGGTCGATCCGTCGTCATATATTCTCTGAATCGCACCGCTCATCTCATTTAAATGCATGTCCAACATCATTGTTATGTATAGTAGTGCTTACAATGAGATTTGACATACTAAAATAGTTGCATTTATCCATATCCTTAGACACATAACCTCAATGGAAATAAGTAACTTTCAACACCTGATGGTTATCCACTCCACCATTCATGAATTAATTATTG
Source organism: Tillandsia leiboldiana (assembly GCA_029204045.2). Classification (NCBI taxonomy): domain Eukaryota; kingdom Viridiplantae; phylum Streptophyta; class Magnoliopsida; order Poales; family Bromeliaceae; genus Tillandsia; species Tillandsia leiboldiana. The sequence continues at coordinate 29,215,335 of CM055075.1, read as the reverse complement.
ATTTATCATGGAACGAAGTGATGGCCCTAAAAGGAAGTGCCTTAATTTTTTAACTAATAATAAAAGAACTAGTTTTTGGGTCCCAAATAAAAAGTAGTTGGGATAAGGGAGTTAACCCAACTGCTGCCCTAAAAGCCCTAACCATGCAGATCTCAATAGTTTTTGCTTTACAAAATGAAAGCAAGTAAAGGATAGGAGAGCAACTCAGCTATAAAGAATATACAACTCCAAAAGCCAAAGCTTTTGCTTCTCATAGAAAAAGATGGGCATGCATGGTAGAATAATAAAGATGAATAGGACATGATCATCTGCAAGAAATTTACAAAACCATGCATGCTTAATTAATTATCTGCACCATAAGAAAAGACAACTGGCTCAAGTCTTAAAGCGCTTTTTTTTTTTGTGGCAAACAATCCGTGTTTTCGTATCGATCAAACGCGTTATTGAAGGGCTAGATCAAAATCAAAGTCAAGTGAGAGCAACATGTGGAAGGTAGAGAACCACAAGAGTATACTACTGCCTTTTGGTGTTGTGCCTCATGAGAAAAATTGTGCTCTTTTGGGACTTTTCGTGTACATGATAAGCCAACTCCAAAAAAAAAAAGAGAGCTTTAATTAGCATGTGAGATTCATCAATTACTTGTAATCACTTTAAGACTATAAGAAACCATATATATATATATATATATATATATATATATAGTATTTATTCTTTTCCCTCCATTAAGGGTCATTAGTGTAGAGACTCACTTTGAGTTGGTACATGCATGAATCAAAGGAGAATGTGATCCGGTGGTCCATTAATCAATCCGTGATCTTGTGCTCGAATCAGATTTAGAATATATATTTTGTACTATCCACAAAGTAGCTTCCTCAACCACATAAATTGATCTCTGTGTAGATTTTTCTTTACTTTTTTTCTTTTTCTTTTTCTTTCGCGATCATGTGGTACTTAATTTGTGTAATTATAATTCACTATTGTCGTTAAATTAGAAGAAATCAAACAAAAGTAACACACACACACATATATATGTATATATATATATATATATATATATATATATATATATATATATATATATATATATATATATATATATATATATATATATATATATATATATATATATATATATATATATATATATATATATATATATATATATATATATATATATATGAATAGAGTTGAGCAAATATTTAACTTAAATTTTAGAGTGCTTATATTAATTCTCCCTTCCACGTGTAGAGATATATGTGCATTTACATCTATTTATGCCTATAAAAGTTATTACAAAACTAACAAATTTTATGTAACTAACAAATTTTATGTATTTTTTAACTTAATATATCTATAACTCTATTTTTTACCCATTTTTTAACTTAAATTCATTGTGTGTTTTCTACAGAAAGGACATCGAGACTGTCGATCACCTTCTAGTGGAATGCGTTGGGGCAAAGGAGTTGCTTGGGACCCAACTACTTAACAAGAGGTTTCTATGAGACGATATGAGGGGTATAGGAGGGACTGTTGGAAGAAAGGAAAGCGCTATTTTAGCCACTTTTTGGTCGGCGATTTGGCTGTAGCGAAATAGGAGAATTTTCGATAACAAACGGTCCAATTTGAATCAGTTGTTGGCTATGGTTAGGCCTTTTCGTGAGATTTGGATTAATTGTTGTCGTTAGTTTTATTTTTATTTTTTTTTTTTTTCTTGAGGTCCGGCTGTCTCATTATTTTGCCTAATTTAAGATCATTTGAATGAAACGGTAGCATGCTACATTTTCTCAAAAAAAAAAAAAAAATTTAAAAGATTTCTAAGAGTAAAATAGTTTTGTTACATGTGTGAACATTATTTTTGATGCTAAGTCACACTTGGTAATATTCCACACGGCCATATATAATTTATTTAAATACACCTCATATTCTCCATTATTAATTTTAAGAAATACTTTTTCAAAAATAAAATTTATTAATTTTATTTTTTAAAAATAAATTTCATTAATTTTATTTGCCCTACGCAGTATCTCAGCAGTCAAATTAATCGCCGTGAACTCGGCCGTCAGACGACGAGTCCCTGCAGTTGCGGTCTGCGTCGGCATGCGGCGCCGACACGGACGCGGATGCGGACGCGGACGCGGACGCTGACGCTGACGCTGACGTCACACCAATCACCGTCCTCTTTATCGCGAAGTCAAATTTTCAAACATAAACGGCTACGTGTCACGTGTCACGTGTCACGCTCATTAGCTAGACAAAATTTGTGACCCACAGACATGCGGCTCTTACAAGTCATTTCACGTTTCAAAACAAATCAAATACCTGGGCAAGTCGGAAATTCGACCCTACATTTCCACAAATATTAAGAATTTTCATTCATTTTTAAAATATCCTAATTAATCACATAACAAAAAAAACAAAAAAAAAAACTCAAAAAAAAAAAATTATTTTTTATCTTTTATTTTTTATTTTTTTGGAGGGTCCTCCTTAGCATGAGAGAAGAAGAATAGAGAACAGCAATATATAGAATCCTTCTAGAAATATATAAGCTCCAGAACTGGATGCTTGTTAATCAAGCAATATGATACATATCAATCAAGAGATGTTTGATGCAGATCCATTTCAGCCTCAGCCCAACCCAACTCAGAATTGGGCCTGATAAGATTACAGTGAACAGTAACAGGCCTAATCGTAATAGGTTTTGTCGAGATATAGTAGTAGTACTAACCCTTAGAAAAAATAAATAAATTATTATTATTATTTATTTTTTTTATTTTTTGAGAGAAAGATAGTATGCTATCGCTTCGTTTAATTTTTTAAAAATAAATTTATATGCGAAACAACTAGACTTCGAATTAATAACCTCGGGTACCAATCACCAAGCCCTTTGCCATTTGTGCTAGAGACGATCGGATTCGGAGCAGATTTTCAAAAATCTGAATCCGAATCCGACTATTAAACCCGAAACTCGAATCCAAATTTGGCGAATTTTAAAAATTCTTATTCAAATTCGAACTCAACCAAAAATTTAAAATCGGAACTGGAACCCGAACCCTACCGAAACAATTATTTCTCTTTTCCTCTCTACACAATATTTCAAAACATATTACATTAAGTCTAAAAATTTAAAATATAAATTTAAATATAATATCAAATATTTATAGAATCCGGCTACTATACTATTAATAGTACCAAGTTATTGGTACTATCAAGTTTTCTATCCTTAGATCAACCCCTTTGATCATTTTCATCCGTTAGATTTTACTATTTTTCCAACCACCTATTAAACCCAAAAGGTCCACTATCATCTATACCACACATCTTTTAATCCAAGGGTTAAAAACTTAATAGCATCAATGACTTGATACTATTAATAGTATTCCAGCCTAACTCATATTTATATACATATATTATATAACGTAAAATCAATTCGAGTTCGAGTTGAGTTCGAGTTCAGGTCGGGTACAGTCAAAATTTATATCCAAATTTAAATCTGTCGAATTTTTATTTTTTATATCCATATTCGAATTCATATCCGTTTAATATCGAATAAATTTATTTCGTTCGAATTCGGTTCGAATAAAATTTCTAATATCCGTACCTATTTACATTCGGTTCGAATAAAATTTCGAATATGCTTATCTATCGACATTCCTAAGAGAAATAGCGCTTTGTTATTATTATTAATTTTTTACCACATGAAATTTATTATTTAACAGTAATATTATTATAAATTTAAGAATTAAAAGGTCGATAATAAATATTATTCATTTGCAATCAATATAATATTTACTTGCTGAACTTCTAATGCTACAACATTTTTTTAAAAAAATAAATAAATAATTTCAGTCAAATAATTAAAATTTATTGCGAAACTTGTTAGCGAATCCGTTCAACTTGACAAAATATTCAAACTTAATTAGCTAAAACAATTCAGATAAAACAAATTAGAACATGAAGGAAGAATCAATTTTTTTTTAAAAAAAAAAAAACTTGTGTATTAAAGTCCAGAGACCAACTCCAAAATAGTCTATAGATAAGGAGTCTTACTGTAATTTTTTTAAAATACAAAACTTTGTTGAAAGAAAAGATAAAAGGCTGGTTGTACATTCCAAAAGAAATATATATTTTATTTTAATTTATTTTAAAACAAAAATATTTATTTATAAATAAAATAAATTTTATGAATTATTTAATTTTTTTTTTCAAAATAAATAATAAATAAATTATTATTTTAAAATAAATAAAAAAATATATAATATTTTTATTTCTGAATGTGCTGCCTTTGTATCCTCACCTTATCCCAACGGATGACTGGTGGACAAACTGATACTCCCAGCCAAATCGAAAAGGACGGAAATGCTCTCCGCCGCCGCCGCCGCCGCCGCCCTGTTTCCTCGGGCGCCGCCCTCCTTCAAAAACCTCACCTTTCTCTTCCCCTCCAAATCCTCTGTACTCTCCCTCTCCGCCGCCGCCGCCGCCGCCGCCGCCGCCGCCGCCGCCGCCGCCGCTGCGACATCGAAAACCTACGCCACGCTCTCCGCTCGCCCTCCTCGTCCTCCTCGTCCCTCGGATGATGCGGGCGAGGGAGGAGAGGAGGAGCGCGTGTTCTTCGACGGGGGCGCGCACTACGGGGACCTGGTGGCGAACCTGGCGCTGGGGCTGACGCTGCTGTGGCTGCCGCTGACGCTCGCCGCCGTCTCCCGCGCCTTCTTCCTCCGGTACCGCTTCACCGACAAGCGCGTGACCGTCGTGTCGGGCCTCGCGGGCCAGGACCGAGCCGACTTCCCTTACTCCGCCGTCGCCGACGTCAAGGTTGTCCCGCGCTTCGTCGGTGAGTGGGGCGACCTCGTCATCACCCTCACCGACGGCACCAAGGTCGACCTCCGCAGCGTCCCCAAATTCCGCGAGATCGCCGACTACTGCCTCTTCATGGCCGACCGACCCGCCGGCAACAACACCCGCCCCAGAGGCTTCTGATCGATCATGAGTGAGATTTAATAATTAATTTATATTGTCTTAGACCACACCACTTAAGCACCCGCATTAATTTACGTTTGTCGAGATGTAGGGTTAGTTTTACATCGAGTTCACGTATATAGTTGGTCCAATTTGATCTTATTATTCCTTTCATTCTGCCAAGTAGTAATTTCATCACGGACATCAATTCATACCTCAAACTGTACTGTACTGCACATCGGCGTTACCGGCTTTGAAATTAGCTTCAGAACTGTTGGTTTAGCTGCTGGTTCACACGCTTGCAACTCAGATGATGTTAAATATATACAAATAATACTGAGGGAGGTAGGGAGGGAGGGAGGGAAGGAGCAGAGAATATCGCATTATGCATGCTGCAGCAATTTACAGTCATCTTAATTTTGAAGTGCTGCAAACTGCAGCACAATTGTTGGCATGAAGTACCAAGTGATTGAATCAATTTTCTTTTCAATTAATGGTGGATCTATTAATGTTCTGTTTGCTGAAATTGGCATGTCATTCAATGATTTTCTATTTGAGTTTTAAGTTTTTATATATATTATGAAATATTCTTATCATAAAACTTGCTTGAATATTTAAAACAATGTCCCTCTTCAACCCAGCCGTGGGTTTCTTCCACTGCTGGTGGATCTTTCAGGCATGGCCTAACTCGGGTAGCAGCAGCTATCATCTCCCACATCTTTTAATTCTATTAATGATTTTGTGTTGCGAGCCAATGAAAACGAAACTGAGCTAAAATTTAAATTTAGCTCCCATATCTGACAGTATAGAGAGTTTCATGTCGATTCATTGTGTTGAAGTGTATATACGTCCGGTGCTTTTTGTGCCGGTCCTTGTCGGAGAGCTTCATGAGTTGCAATGTTCCGTCTTGGCAAAATCCGTCGATGATGAGATTGTTGGGAGACATGGTAACAGCTAGGATGATGGATGGTGAAGCTCAAACATCAATTTGTAATGTCCCAATGAGATTGCTGTGACGGATGCATGTCTTGCCACCCTTAATCTCAAGCATGCTGTCCTCGCTCTCCCTCCCATTCGGCTGTTGAAGAAGTATCATCTGATTGAAGTCGGTGGTGTAATGTCCCCACTCGGCACAATCCGTTGGTGATAAGATTGTTCGGAAACGTGGATGGCGGCGGGGATAATACTGAGGCTCGAATACCAATTCGTAATGTTCGCACTCGGCACAATCTGTCGGTGATGAGATTGTTCTGAGATATGGATGATGGCGAAGATGATGATGAGGCTCGGATACCATTTGTAATGTCCAGACTCGGCATAATCCGTTGGTGATAAGATTATTCTGAAACATGGATGGCGGCAGAATGATCGTGAGGACTTGAATACCAATTTATAACGACTGTAACCTGTCGGTGATCAAATTTCTCCGAGGCATGGATTGTGGCGGGATGATGGTGAGGCTCGAATATATGATGAGATTGCTCAAACCAAGCACAGACAAAACTCATCTCAACCTCTAGATGTTACAAAAGTATATAAGTTGTGAGGATGATAAATTCTAATTTGTTATTATTATTTTACTATCTTAATTGGCTTCACTTTTTTAATATATAAGCCCGTAGGCTCGTTGGATAATAAAGTTTTTGTACATGCACTATGGGTGAACGAGACTAAACTAAAATGTACATTAAATATCTTTATACATACATTATGCATGAATGAGACTCTATAACTAAAAGGTTTGGTAGTATTACTTATATTTTATATACATGCATTATCACTATAATAAAATTATGTTATTGAGACATTTTTTAATGAATGAGACTCTATAACTAAGAGGTTAGGTAGTATTACTTATATTTTATGTACATGCATTATTATTATAACAAAATTAAACTATATAGATATTTTTGAGTGTTTATAAAATCTGAAAAAAAAAAGTCGAAAATACCGATACTTATTATTATTAGTACATTGAATATCTTTGTACATATATAATGGACATTAAAAATTTTGTACATGCATTATGCATGAATAAGACTCTAAAACTAAGAGGTTGGGTAGTATTATTACTTCGGCCAATGAGTTAATACAAGTTTGGTAACATGTGACTGATATATATGTTGATCAGATGAAACAAAGTTAATTAGAATGTTAGGTAGAGTATAATAGGCATGAGGATTTTAGTTAGACGAGAATCCAAGTTTCTCTTTTATTTCGAATGAATAATTAATACTACGTATTTACAAAGATATCCTATAATTTGATCGTCAAGGAGATTGCATTTGAATCGGTTTATTTATTATTATTATTATTTTTTATTTTTTGCTCTTGTGTCTAGATGTGACTATCTCAACTTTGTAGTCGAGTTCATCGTTTTTATGAATAAAACGACAACATGCTGTCTTTTTCTTAACAAAAAAAGTTTCATGTCCAAAATGCATGCATGTGTAAAAACTTTGTATAGCATAGGCTAATTAAAATCTCTTGACTAATTAAAATAATAATTAATCATGACTTAAATTTTCTATGCTCATGACTTACATGCTTTAACTAAGAAGTGCTTAATTTGGTTCAATTTATTTTTTTTCTGCAGGGCAAAAGATGACACAAATTAAACATAAGTGAATCTTAAGACACTCTTTCTTAACTATCATTCTATGTGTCATATTTTATAATGATTTAGTTTAAATTCAATTGTCATTGTTAGAGTTTTAATTCTCATATTTTCAATTATATTTCACATTTTATTTTTATATGGGATTATTAGATTTTCACATATTTGTCATTTTAGAAGTATCCAAGTAGCTTACATGAATGCTATTTAATGGCAAAGGCGAAGTTACGTGAGATGAGTGGTGGCGTGTCCACACGTAATTAGTTCTTCCTCTTACTTTTTGAATTTTTTGAATGAAAATTTTCGCTCCTAGCAAAATTTTGGTGCCTATAATTTATTAAAATAAAATATTTTTTCTACAAGATAATTTATTTTATTTTTAAACAAATAACAAATAAAATATTAGGAGATAATTTATTCTGGTATACAAACATATTCTTAAAAATAGATTCCTGTGTTTATTGTTTTGCAATATTTTCATAACCAAGTTAAAAATTTCATTCATATTTTTAAAATTTTAATTTTAAAGAAATAAAAAATTGCTATGTAAAAAACAAGGAGACCCCATTTAGCATTGCTAAAAAAAAAAAATAAAAAAAAAAATACGCTCAATTTTATCAATCACTTAAAAATAATTAAAAATATATGAAATATTTATTGTAGATTCAATTTTGAAGTGTCATGAAGAACGTGGCGTGTTCTTAAACACAGCGGTGGGTGCGCGTCATTATCTCATCTTCTTTTCGTCGTCACTCTCTTCACCACTCGCACGCTATTATTAAGATCTCTACTCTTCTCCTCTCCTACTCTTCTATTTCACGCTGCTTTTTGTTTTTGTTTTCAAACCGCTTCGAATTCGCCCGCCCCCCGACGCTCCCTCCAAAAAAAAAAGGAGAGGAACCCTAGCTAGGAGGGCGAAATCGGGCCCCGCTCTAACCCCTCATCGGGTAATCGGGGATCCCGTCCGTGCGTACCTTGGCGTCGATCGAGGGATTCCGCGCCTATCGAGCTCCGTTTCGGTTGGATCCGTGCGCGGTGGTGTCATGTGGGGAGGAGTGGGGCCGCGGACGCGATGATCTCCGGTGATGTAGCGGAGGCGGAGGTGGCGGAGGAGGAGGCGGCGGCGCCTCCGAAGAAGGAGCGGCATATCGTGACTTGGAGTCCCCAGGTCGATTTCTTAACCCTGTGATGCTTCTGTACTTCTGTGGTGTACTCAGGTGAGTGGATTGTGTTGAGATTTTGGGGATTTTGGTTTACCGCAGGAGGATGATCTGCTTCGAGAGCAAATCGCCCTTCATGGAACTGATAAGTTCGTGTCTCGATTTCCTTGCTTTTCTTCTCCCTTCCCCCTTAATTTAGACTATTTTTCGCATCAAAGAAGTTATTTTTCGTTGCTTTCGTTGGCAGTTGGACGAGTATTGCAGCTCAATTTAAGGACAAGACGAGTAGACAGTGCAGGAGAAGGTATAAATAAAGTTTGAAAATTTAGATTTAGGAAATCAAAAGGAGAGAAAAAAGAAGAATTGCTTTGTTGAATTAGATTTGAGTTACTATTATTATCTACTTGGAGTGATGGATCTGCTATCCCCCGGATTGCAGGTGGTATACTTACTTAAATTCGGAGTGTAAGAAAGGTGGGTGGTCGCCAGAGGAGGACATGCTCTTGTGTGAGGTAAGAATTGGGTCATTCCTTAATTAAGTTATTTGTTGGCATCATTTCTCTTTCTTCGCCTTTTGTTTTTTTCCCTGAATTTTATCGAATAAGTTGCTATAATCAGAAAGAAAGATGTTTTTCTATGAGTAGAAGGTCGCGAAGCGAAGGAATTAACACAATCTCCTTGGTGGAGGTTAGAGGAGGATTCAGTCCCCTGCCCTTCCTTTGCAACAACAAAATTAGAATGCTATCAATATTTCTCCATCCAAAACAAACTACATTCCATACACGGACAAAAAAACGAAACTAGTAGGCTTGAACTTCATTAGTCGTTGCTTCTTCATCATTGAGCGAGATTTTGTCCAATATGATATGCAATTCTTTGTTTATGTCTTATATGATTTTGCTTCCCCTAGAGTAAAAACTTCTACTTCAACGTGAACTCTGGAAAGATGGGTTAAAACATTTTGCTGTGCTTTTTATACAACAAGAACAACAATAATAAGATAACTACTACGACTAAGCCTTTCGGTGCTAATTTTTGTCAGCATAGGTTAGGTGACCGAGTGCAAAAACTGACTTGTGTGGATTCTATTATCACTTGGTCCTAAAAGTAAAGTTGCTATGCAGGCTCAGAAGATCTTCGGCAACAGATGGACTGAGATAGCAAAGGTAGTCACTGGCAGGTAATTCACTTCAAATCCACTTACTACAGTTACTGACAAATGTTACTTAGACGAAAATGTAAGTGACTTGATGTGCATCATCAATTTTTGATAACAGAACAGATAATGCAGTTAAAAACCGATTTTCTACACTTTGCAAGAAACGAGCCAAGCATGAGGCCTTGTACAAGGAGAACGATGGGACATGTGTCGATACGAATAGTAAGGGTGTATTAATTCATAATGCATGCCTTGCAGCTGGGACAGGGGAGTACTCTGTACCCACTAAGCAGATGAGGTATACAAAAACCCCACAAATAATCTTGAAACAGCAAGAGATGCAACTGATCTGTAATATAGGTTTCTTTCGTAATATAGGTATCATACCTCAGAATATACAGAGAATACAATAGCAAGTGAGAGATTATTAGGGCAACACCAAAGGGAGGAAGATCAATTAATAAGGCCACCTCTAGCAGTGCTTATTCAAAACTTTGACAATGTGAATGGATCAAATACTCAATCTCATGTTGATAAAAGCAAAAAATTTCCATTAAATGATGGTGAGTAATCATAAGCTTTTTTATTTCTCCTTCTTTGAAAATAGTCTTGTTATTAGATAAAGGTGAAACTTAAATTGGTGAGATATCTTTTCTCCTGATGAGGCTACAGTTTCAAGCATCAAGTCTCAAGGTACTTTTCTCAAGCGGGATGACCCAAAACTAGCTACCTTGTTGCAACAAGCAGAATTGCTTAGCTCCCTTGCCCTAAAAGTGAATGCTGAAAATAGCAACCAAAGTCTCGATGATGCCTGGAAGGTAGGAGCATCCGTCTTATATATGATTTTGTAAAAGTGGGGACGCCACCTTATCACATTCTCTCTTTATGAAATTTCAGGTACTCCAAGATTACTTGATCCAAACTGAAGAGAGTGGAGCACTTAAAAGGAAAATGTCAGGAGTGGCTTCTATATTAGATGATCTTAAAGAATTGATCGAGGATCTAAAATGCAGTAAAGAAGAAGATCAGCAGTCACTCAGGTAATAAGCTAGTGATAATTGATATCTTCTATCTGATAATGGGTTCATTTGTTTCTTGATAAGTTATTATCTTAATGGGTGAGAAATTGTGCAGGCAGACTAATTCAAACGAAGACTCCCTGAGATGTTCAGAATATAGCACTGATTTCAGTCCTCAAAAGAATGTTTCTGAAAATACAAATGAACTGAAGAACGAGGATTTTCCTCCAAATGACAATTTAATTGCCGATGTTCTTCATGAAGATGCCCCCTGTTCCAGCGCTGAACCTTGTCCAGGTAATTTCTACCTGTTTACTTTGAGCTGCTTCAGTTCTTTCCAGTCTAATCAAGATAAATAGGAAGCGCAACACTAAATTGCTTTTGTTTTATGCAGTAGCAGCTTTGCCATCATCTGAGAGTGCTTCTAGTTTACCAAATATGGAATTTGATTCTCCTGCTCAGACAGTTCAACCCTTCCACTCCTATGCAGAAGAGATTCCAACCCCACAATTTACAGCAAGTGTAAGTGATGGTTCTGAATCTTGCCGTGCCATGTATTTTCAAACAGCATTCACATGATTTTACCTTTAAACAACGACTCGCTATACTTTTCTGCATCTCGTACGATATATAATGTGTGCCTTTAAGTGGTATTCAGTTTAGTGTGATTCTTATTGAACATTGAAGCTATGTTGTTGTTTGTGATTCTCTTTGATGCGCAATACATGGGTGCACATCTTTTTTCCCGATAAGAATTCGCCGGTGTATCAAATTATCTTCCATATCTCCCTATGTTGCATTTGGTTCTCCTATTGTACTGGTACTCAATAACATATCCTTCAACTGATAATTTGGATGTCTCGAACATCTCAGGAGAGGCATTTCCTGTTGACCGTGCTCGGATCGTCATCGCCTGCTTCCAACCCTGACTGCTCTCAGCGGCCATCCTGCCAAAGGGTTCTTCTTGACAGCCTCTAGCACAGAAGGTTTTAAATTCCCTCCGGGCAATTCTATACTTGATAGTTCCTTTGCCATAATCTTCTTCTATGTTTGTGATATCCTATTTGCGTGTCCTTCTTTGATCATTTTCATTCCAGATTCGTCCATCCAGTTTAGTATAATGAATTCCAGGTCTGCATAGGAAGAACCCAGAGTCTATTCTTCTTTGTCAAGTCTACCTTGTTGTTGTGTTTACCCGTTGGTTTCGAGCTTACCAGACCTTATCCTCAAGTTCTATTTTCGTTCTCGAGTTTAGATTCAGCCTTCTTTGCTGGTTTGGTTTGTCATCAGCTGTATATAGGTTGCATCATTAGTCATAATGTAGCATACAACCCACATTTTTCAAAAAGCCATATGGATCAAAGAGTTTAGTGTTTGGTCCATGTTGCGAATCACAGAATAAGGAGTGTTAGTTTGGTCTTCGTCATGTGATCTGTAATCATGTATTCTTGTTATCTCTTTAGTTTGAGGCTGATTTCATTTGGTGTGTACTATGTAATTGTTTAGTGTGTAATATGTGTTTATTTATATACTCTTTGAGGGCTTGTGATATAGTTATGGAAATGAAAAGCTATATGTTTTCCTTTTTTATTACAACTCTCTTTCTTTACGTTTTACAAGGCATATTATCGAATGTAATGAATCTACCCTGTTGATAAAATGTTGTTCTTGCCTCTGGAGTCTAGAAACTTCTTTTTTTTTTTCTTTTTTTTTTGTGTGGAACTTTTAGATGGTTGAATATATTTGGTGCATAGAAATTTTATTATTTTAAAATTAAAATTAATTTTTTTAAAATAGTAAATTTTAATGTTTAAAATTTAAAAATCAATATTATAAAATTTTATATTGTTTGTTATTATGAGAAGTATGCGTTAATTATTATTCTAACCATATATTTGAAAAGTTAATAGAATTAATGATTTGGTGCTTATTAATATAGTGAGAGAGAGTGTGTGTGTTAGTTGAATGATCACTTGACTAAAATAATTTACATTTCTTTTTGTTGGGTGTGGTGAGATTCTTACTTTGTTAAAAATAAAAAATAAGAAAAAAATGGAAAAATGAAAAGCATTTGTAGTGGAGATCTATGCATGGGTTGGTCTTGCTTAGCAATCTATGCAAGTTTGACCAGATAAAATTTCTCTGGTTAGTGGCTTTTCTTTTTTCTATTTATAATCTTTAGATCTTCTCCACAGGTGAGGGATTCACTTCATGGCAATTTTCTTATTTTTATGTTATTTTCTATTCCAGTGAAGTATGATACTTATAATTTGTATTCTGAATTGTTGTTTAAACTATTTTTAAATTATTTTATATTAGTTCCATCTTTTTAGTTAACACCTTAAGAACCAATAAATGACATTCTTGAAAAGAAAATGTTATTGACATTAACAATCAAATATTTTTTAATTCAAATATAAATATAAATATAAATATATTTTGAAATACCAGTATCAAGACGAGAAAACACAAGTACAAGTACAAGTGCGAATGCAATATGCTAATGCTTCTTGAGCAACGCTACATATACACCCCCAAAAAGAGTGTACATCTTACACCCACCCATCTAAGGGTGAGAGGGTCACTTCACAAATTGTGAAGTGACCCCTCACCACACCCCACCCATTGGATGAGTGGGGTGTGCGATGTACACCCCCAAATGGGGTGTACAAGTAGCATTTTCCATGCTTCTTATATTGTACTTTGCAGGCCTCAATAATATTATTGGAGGCATCAAATAAGAAAATTGAATACATAAATATTAAACATCTTATGAATTTCATAAAATTTTTATTTCTCAACTTACATGTATTATTTTTCTGCAAGTAGTATTAGAATAAAGCATGTTGTGACACCACAGAATGTAAAATAGTATTATATATAAAATATAATAGAACTAAATTTTTTAATCCGATTATAATATTTTAAGCAGTGACTAAGCTCAGAATTTAAAAGAGCTAAGCGTGTTAGAGATATAATAGATATAGAATAGATAATTTCTTGAAAAATTAGGACGTTACAATTAGTATCAGAACTAATTACCAGCCGAAAGTATAAAATGAGTTTTAGCTAAATCCTGTAATGAGTTTTAGCTAACTCCACAGGATTGACTAAAAGCTAGCGAGGCAAAACTCACATCGCTTAATATTTGTGATTGTATTGACGAAGTATCTAAAATAATCATATATATATATATATATATATATATATATATATATATATATATATATATATATATATATAGCCGAGCTTATATACTTTTAAAAGCATAAATCAATTTATGCTTGTAAATTTTTTTATCATTGAATTTGTATTAAAATTTGTGCTATTGTAAAGTCAATTAAAGAGAGAGAAATAAAAAATACAAAATACAAATTCCAATACAAATTCAATGGTAAAAAATTTACAAATATAGATGGAGTTGTGTTTTTAAAAGCATATAAGCTCTCCTTATATATATATATATATATATATATATATATATATATATATATATATATATATATATATATATATATATATATATAGCTAGGCTGGAATACTATTAATAGTACCAGGTCATTGATGCTATTAAGTTTTTAACCCTTGGATTAAAAGATGTGTGGCTGAGATGATAGTGGGCCCCTTAGGTTTAATAGATGGTTGGAAAAATAATAAAATCTAACGGATGAAAATGATCAAAGAAATTAATTTAAAGATAGAAACTTGATAGCACCCAAAACTTGATACTATTAATAGTATAGTAGCCGAACTCTCTCTTTCTATATATATATATATATATATATATATATAAGTACTAAATCTTTTAACTCGAATTAAGAGAGATAAAAGTGTTAGAGAGCGAAAATAATTTTAAAATAAATAATCCCTAAAACATTTGGGCTTCACACAATGCTAACTAATGCTAACTAACATAAAAGATTTCTTGCATGCACGTCTCTTATACATATATTGCATATAAAATTTCTTGCATATACGTCTCTTATGCATATATATTGCATATAAATCCCTGTTAGGACATGAAAAATTCAGTTGTTACTGCAACCTGAGATTATATATAAACCCCACAAATATAGTGCCTAATAACACAAAATCATTTTTATTATATATCCACATGTGGTTCGAATCACTTTTGAGAACCAGGTACGTATGAATTTGGTCATGCTCTTTTTCGAGTTAATTTAAAAATAAAAACAAAAAAAAAATAAGAGAGGTCTCTGCAAGATAGGTGGGGCTTGTTGTGGACTGGTACCTACCAGTGACCAGTCCACTACTAATGCCATAGAAAAAACAGAAAGAAAGAAACAGATCTTTAGCTTTTTTCCGAAAACATAAACAGCTATCTAAAGTATACTTTTGTATAGTATTTATTTTTTATTTATTAAATTAAATTTTATATGTTAAAAAAATATATAAGAATGGATAGAGAATTAATTGCTTGCAAACCTTTCATTCAAAATATTTATTTTGAATAACTCTTTTTTTACTTTCCTTTTTTAAAAAAGAAATAATAAGTCATCATACTACACCGTTGTATAAGAAGGATTTTTTTTTTTTTTTTTCTCCAGCACATCAAATTATATAAAATTGATGGTAATAAAAAACAAAAACAATAATACCAAACAAAACCTAACCTTTTTAATTTGGTAATTCAATTTTTAAAATTTTATCAAATAGTTTAGTAAGTACCTCTCTTCATACATCCTTAATTATCAAAATCCGAAAAAAAAAAAAAATGTTCTTATCATATTATACATACGACATGTGATGAAAAGAACTGCGTAACTAGTTATTTTAATAAAGTAGAGGAATTAATTTGTTGAATTATTTAGTAAAGTTTAAGCACTGTAACGTGAAAATTGATAGTTCAAATAGCCGTATGCACAAAAGCTAAAGTTCATATGCTCTTTGTGCATTTTTTTCACAATATATATATATATATATATATATATATATATATATATATATATATATATATATATATATATATATATATATATATAGGCTAGAATACTATCGATAGCACCAAGTCATTGGTGCTATCAAGTTTTTAACCGTTGGATGAAAAAATATGCGGTTGGAATTATAGTGGTCCCCTAAAGTTTACTAGTCATTGGTGCTATCAAGTTTTTAACCGTTGGATGAAAAAATATGCGGTTGGAATTATAGTGGTCCCCTAAAGTTTACTAGGTGTTTGGTTGAATAGTAAAAATCTTAGGAGACCACTATAATCCCAACCGCATATCTTTTCATCCAACGACTGAAAACTTGATAGCACTAATTGTTTGGTGCTATCGATATATATATATATATATATATATTGTAACATAAATTCTTTCATTAAAGACTATTAAGTAAAGTTTTTTTCCAAAAATTTGAAAATGAGGGTAAATCTATCTTACCAAACACTAATAAAGTGACTGGGCAACAAGAGAGAGAGAGAGAAAGAGAATTGAGTTGCACTCAAGAGGTGAAATTCCCATCACTAACAAGTACATACATAATTGGATGATTGCTGCAGTTATGAAATGAAGATTCCTACATTAATTAGAGGTAGTAAAAAAAGAAGGTTAAAAAATTATAACCTACAAAGGTTGGTAGGATGGTGCTTTCAATTTAGCATTAAGTATGGTTTTATACATTTCTTAATTTGCCCCATAACAACATGATTGCATTATCAAAGCTACTCTGTTTGCAAGAGTAGCAGTAGTTGGTATGATGATCTAATGCAAATGACAAAAATTTTAAAATTAAAATTTAATTATTTTATATTTTTAATTATTTTTCTTTTTTACAAAAAAATAGATTTATGGCTTATTGTACCTAATGAGCACCCATATGATTAGCTCCAAGATTTTATATCATTAGTCACCAAAGAAAAACAAAAAGAAAAGTAACTTCAATGATAACTACTCAAAATTTTTTAAGTCTACTGATCTCAACTTTCCACACCATGTGCTTAATTAGGGATCATTTTTATTTCCTTCCTCTCCTGTGAAAAAACCTTTGTCTAGACCGGGTGCATCCATGCAATCTACACCATCCAATCAATCGTCACAAAACTAATTCTCGTTGAGAAGTAGAGTTTTACTGTTCTATTTTATATAAAAAATTTTAGTGAAATAAAAATTAGGAGTGTGACAAAGTGAAAACAAGTTAAAATAAGAAAAAACAAAGGGAAGTTTACTGATAAAATAAAATAACCAACCAGAAGAAATGAATGAGTGGGCGCACCGGGTGCATGGTTACACATCGTGAACCGGGTGCACGCAACAATTCATTTTTCCTGCTTCGTAATTGCGGACAGTTTGGAGGGCATTTTCGTGTTCGTACGGCCGCTGAGGATCCCTTCTACCGAAATTACAAAAATGCCCCCACTGTCGTTTACCGGCGAGGGGCCGTGGACCACCTCTCTCTCTCTCTCTCTCTCTCTCTCTCTCTCGCGTCATCTCCCCTCTTTCCTGGCCCTTTCACATCCCTTTCCACACTCTCTCCTCTCAAATCACCGCGAAGGAGCGATCCATAGCCCTAAAGATCGAGTTTTTAGGGCGAGAATCTCCTCTTTTTAGCTCCAACTCTTCGGATTTTCCCCGGATTCTTCGATCCTAGCTCGATCTCTAGCTGAGGAAGAGAGAGAGTGAGAGAGAGAGAGAGTAAGGACATGGGCAATTGCATGAACACTTCCACGAGGGTCGACAACGCACTGAACTCGCACCATCCCGCATGTGAGTTCTCTCTTCCCTCTTTGTTAGGGTTTGATCTCTTTGCTGGGGCTTAAATTTGGCGCCTTGTCGGTGCTTTCGTGTGGGAGTTAGGGTTTGTTGGAGTGGGTGGAAAGTTAGGGTTTCATTTGTTTGGATTGCGATGGTTGGTCACGAATGGGAGAAAGGAGTAATCTTTTCGCCATTTAGTTTTGGGGATTTGGGTTTCTTATGGTGGATTTGGTTGTTCCTGGTTTTCTAAGCTCTTTTTTTTTTTAAAAAAAAAAATTTCTATTTTATTTTATTCGTGATAGTTGGATTCTAGTACTTTCGAAGCTAATAATAGCGTAGCTTAGTTAATTTGCAATTTTTTTTTATGGAGCAGCTTAAATGGGCCTTTCCTTTTGTGAGTTTTTTTTTTTTTTTTTTTTTTTTCCACTCTATTAATATATTTTTTTTGGATATTCTTGCTGTTTATGGATCTTAATTGGCCTTATGTATTTAATAATGTAGCATTTGTATTTGACACTTAGTTAATGGCTTAATGCATATTCAAGTATTTGTTTGTATAAAAGTTTGGCTACATCACCAGGCTAAGTAAATGCTGATCTGAGACATCTATGGGGTCTCTCTTACCAGTTGGTTTATTATCTTAATAGTGTTGGTTGCAGCAGAGTGTAGTTAATGAACTTTTACCTGAAAGGGAAAAACAAAAAGATATGTTAGTTTTTTTTTACTATGTATCAAGTAGATTGATCAGCAAACTACTTGAGGGCACGACTGCGGAATGATCGGTGGATGGATAGAGTGGATAGATCTCTGTCGTATTGATTAACGGACACATGTACCTAAAAGTAGAGTGTATCTTTAGTTATTGCCTTCTTAATGTCGCATTATGCCGCGACTGAAGTAGCTCATATATTTTATGCTCAGTATAACTTGTCGGATGCGTGAGAAGAAAGGTAGTGACCTAAGTAAGCTATATACTCAAAAGGCTATTAATACTTCCCTGGAAAGCTCTTCTGATTAAGGCCCTTAGATTTAATATCTCATTTTTACGATAGCAATTACATGCTTTTCAGTTGGTTACGAAGCATGAGTGGCAATACTAATGGGAGCAGGCATTGTGTCACATTTTTGTTATTCTAATTTGCCTTTTCTTTTTATTGTTTTTTAAAAAAACAACAGATCCATCGAAAGTCACCAGCAAAGCAAGTTTATCGTCAGTTCCTTCTAATTTGACCAAATGTTCAAGCCCTTCAACTTTGACCGTCCCTTCGTACGGCGAAAGGAGTGAGACTCTTCCGACTCCTCGAACAGAAGGTGAAATTTTGTTGTCTCCGAACCTGAAGGCCTTCACATTCAATGACCTAAAAAATGCAACTAGAAACTTCCGGCCCGATAGCCTTCTCGGGGAAGGAGGATTTGGGTGTGTGTACAAAGGTTGGATTAATGAACAAACCTTAACCGCTTCAAGACCCGGATCTGGTATGGTTGTTGCGGTTAAAAAGTTGAAGCCAGAAGGTTTCCAAGGCCACAGGGAATGGCTGGTAATACTCTCGAAACAGATTGATTCCTCTTCTGTTTTTTGGTTACTCAATTTTATTTAATTTTGTATTTTTTTGTTCTAATTATTACAGACAGAAGTTAACTACCTTGGTCGGCTTCACCACCCGAATTTGGTTAAGCTCATTGGGTACTGCTCGGAGGGCGATGACCGGCTTTTGGTTTACGAGTTTATGTCGAAAGGAAGTTTGGAGAATCATCTTTTCAGAAGTATGTAATAAATGCCAAAAGAAGTGTCTAAAAGTATTGAACCTATGAATAATCAGCTATTACTTTTTCTGTGGCTTGAATTTATGCTTTTTAAGTTTGTATGGTTTTGTTTTACTTAAGTTCTTATTATTACTGTTTTTAGGAGGGGCTCAGCCTCTAGCATGGACAGTAAGGATCAGAGTTGCTATTGGCGCTGCGAGGGGTCTCTCTTTTTTGCATGATGCTGAATGTCAAGTAATATATCGGGATGTTAAGGCCTCAAATATTCTTCTCGATTCGGTATGCCATGATAGCTGCTATGCTTTCATGATTTTTTTTTGTGGGGTGGGGGGGGGGGGGGGGGGGGGGGGGGGGGGGGGTTGCGTGGTTTAATATGTCTTTAAGTATATTTTCTTTTTCATAAACACAGGAATATAATGCGAAGCTTTCGGATTTTGGCTTGGCAAAAGCTGGACCGACTGGTGATAGAACTCATGTCTCCACACAGGTCATGGGCACTCATGGATATGCAGCCCCAGAATACATTGCAACAGGTTCATAATCTAATAACTCACCTATCTTTCTATTTCACTTTTGTAAGGTGGTGTTTGATGATTAGTGCTTTTTTAATCCAGTAATTCCTTGCCTCTTCATGTTTTAGGTGGCCTTCCTAATTTATACTAATTTTTTGATTCATCAGATGTAATCAAGTTTTACAGATAGATAATGCATCTTATGCTTCTTTTACTAACCTGAGAACTCTCGCGCTTACCCTTTTAATCTATATAACCCAATAAACTCCACCAAGTGCCTGTTTTGGCCTGTTGGAGCTTTTGCTGAAGTGCTGTTTGAGTGGATGTTAAGGGAAGCGCTAGCGCTGATTTCATTATCCTCACCCAATAGCTTCCCTACACAGCATAAGTAGAAGCCCCGAGTTTGAGCTTCTACTTTTGGGCCTCGAGAGCTCATTTGAGCTTTCTACCATTGCATAGCTCTCTCTCTCTCTCTCTCTCTCTCTCTCTCTCTCTCTCTCTCTCTCTCTCTCTCTCTCTATATATATATATATATATATATATATATATATATATATATATATATATATATATATATTATTGCCAGATGTAGAGACAACTTCAGCTTGAAACAAAAGCAGAATGTCAGAAGCTAGGTCAAACATGTGCTAATGATGAATGTTATAATTTGTTTGGTCTTCTTGCTAAATTACTCATATTGCTTGAAACCGACAGGTCGTCTCACTGCGAAGGCTGATGTCTACAGCTTCGGTGTTGTGTTGTTGGAATTATTATCGGGTAGACGGGCGCTCGATAAATCAAAAGTAGGCATCGAACAAAACTTGGTCGATTGTGTTCGACCTTATTTGGCCGACAAGCGTAAGCTATACCGCATAATGGACACGAAATTAGAAGGCCAATATCCCAAGAAAGGAGCCCACGCACTGGTTAATATTGCTTCTCAGTGCATTCAAAATGAGGCGAAGACCCGGCCCCGCATGTCAGAGGTCTTGACTTCGTTAGAGCAGTTGCAAGACCCCAAGTTTGCGGTATTGCCACCGCAGATTGAGAAAAGCAAGGTCTCTAATACTAACACTGTTGTGAAGTCGCCGATGAGGAGCCACCACCCTTCACCGCATTGGTCGTCAGCAGGCGGATCCCCGTTGCCGCCGCATAGAAGATCTGCTCAAATACATTGAATCAGAGAGGGCGGTTGTATATTTTCCCGAGTGTTAGTTAGGGGCAGTAATTTCCCCTTGTAATGTGCACTCGTGTTGTAATTTTCATTTGATTTTGTCTAAAGGAGCCCCCCTCGGGTTCTTGGTAAAGTGTGTTTACTTGAGGGTAGGATGAAAATGGTTCTTCCTGCAATTAGTTTTGTGTTCTCCAATTCCTCAGTTCACGCACTACGCTCTTATCATGAAATACATAAATTGTAGATCTCAAATGGAAAGTATGATCATCTTCTGCTGCTGCTGCTGCTGCTGCTGCTGCTGCTGCTGCTGCTGCTGCGATGTCGATTCTTTTGTTCAAAGAAGACTTTCTGTGTTTCATTGATCTGAAACTTGAAGTTCTCTCTATATTGCCTTCATACCATTTTTGTAAACAAGAACAATTTATGGCACATCACACGCAATGCACGAATCCTAAAGAAATAGAATTAGAGGTAACTAGTCCAATCGATCGTTCTTAGCACGATGATTGATATTCGAATTTCTGAATTTGAAATCTAATTGAGAGATTATGTTATCTTTCTCTCAAAAACAACTGACTAGTCCAACTTTTTATGTAGCTTATGTTTGTGCTACAAAGACAATACTTACTAGTCGGGTCGGATCTAAACCTTAATAAACGAATCCAAATTTTTGGACGACGAGGCTCCTTCTCTTCCTCGCGGTGCGACGACGCGCATATAGAGCCCCGGAACGGCAGAACCCACCCGGAGCGCTCCCAACCGTCCGATGCGCCCATCCAACGGCCCCGATCGTCCTCCGCCCGACTCGCAATCCCTCCTGCGGTCGCTCCGCATGCGCGTCGAGGTGAAACCCTAATCCCCCATTTCTCCTCTTCTCTTAATTCGAATTTTTCGTAATCTTTAATCGAAGCTTTTTTTTTTTTTGTTTTTTTGGTCGGCCTCTATAATTTCTCTTTTGCAGGAATTGGAGAAGGAGAACGAGAGATTGCGTTCGCGGCTGTTCAATTGCAGGTGTTCTAAGGTTTGCTTTAATCTGATCCCTTCTCTCTCTCTTTTTTCTTTAAATTTCCACTAATTTTTGCCCTTTTTTTTGTTTTATTTATTATACTCGGAACCATTCATCTAATTTTTTATATGATGATCCATAAGTGAGCTTTTTTTAGCACGTTTTCTTCGTAGAGTGATACTGATGATACTCATCACGGAAAGATTTTTTGGTAAACAATTGTAGAATCTCAAGCAGAGTCAAACAAGCTCGAACAATTAGTAAATGTTTTCTTTCAATCTTAGCGAATCGTCGATATCGCGATGCGAAAATAGCTACGGAATCTAACTGATGATTTTTCATTAGCGTTGAGCCAGTTAGGGCTTAAATTTTGAATCATTTATGTTTCAGTATAGTTCATAGATATACAATACTTGCCTTTGATTATCATGGAATATAACTCCTGTGCCGACGACCTTAGGAAGAAGATGCAGCATTTCGTCCGATTGCTGCTGCAATCTTAGACGAGACGATTCGAGGAGCGAAGCGGAGTGAAGAAATCCATGCAACTAAAGTATCAGAACATCCTCAGAGCTTTTCTTCCGATCATACGATCAATTCAGTCGAGGTATTATTTTTTTATAAAAAAAGAAGAAATCAAATATGACGGCATCTCGGACATTTTTATTCTTGTGCTAATTCTGACTCATATGAGCTCTTTCCAGCATGATAGGAATAAACAAGGGAGTGGCGCATTTCTGGGAAAGTACTCCAACCGAGCAGAGCATGAGTCAAGTGAGAGACCATATTTTACAAGATTGTTAATTAGAAATGTATTATTTTAGAGTTTAATACAGTTCAAATATATAACATTGATATGTTCGTGTACAGGTTGCACATCAAGGATTATTAATCGCTGTTCGAAGAGATATATTGCTCTGAAAGTCACGTACTTTGGCCAGAGGTCGCGTCTTCTTGCCTTTATGAAAAAAAAAATAACCCATTTTTTTAAACTAATCCCCGAGCCTTTATTTTGATATTATCATGGTTGAATTGCATTATTTATATTGTAAAAATGTTATTTAGTTCCGGCAGTTGTTCCTATCTGTATTTGTTGATACTTTTCCTTTTGATAAGCAGCGGACCGAATTTCTACCATAACTAATCACTTACTTAGCTAGGGCAAAGAGAAGGAACTTAGGTTCTTCTTTTGCGATTGAGATCTGAACTCAGTGTACTATTCTCTTTCGAGGGATCTTTTTCCCATTCCTAAATCTGGTCACATACAATACCCTCTCCAAACTTGTATGATTCCAAATCTCAGCTCAATATGCCAGCATGATTTCGTTTATAGCTTGGTTTACGGTTTCTGAGGATACTTGCAACATAATATGCTTAGTTATCTTATATAAACTATACACATGTACATCACTGTTGCAGTTTGATGAGATCTTTTTTTTCTTTTTTTCTTCTTGTTAAATGGATTCAACTGTGGCAATACTTTGTGTATGAAAATGGAGAGCAAGTCTCACAATATGCCAATCATTTTGCAGATTCTATGGTTTTGCTTCAGAGGCGCAAATGGAGCCCACTGTTGAGGTCTTTTTATTTGCTATTGCTGCCTACTAGTTTTAGATATCTTTTATTGACCCCAAATTATTAGCTAAGTACTTTAGTTTCTTTGCTTGCTCAGTCTGAGATCTTCAAAGCACTTGAGAGAACTAAGCTTTTGGTTGGCAATAAAGAGGAGTTGCGTTATTCCAGGTGTGGTAGAACCGACAAAGGAGTTTCGTCGACAGGCCAAGTATAGTGAACACTTTTTATTTCTTTAGCTCTCTTTTTTGCTAAATTAACTTCAATGACAGGCAGATTCCATTTTATTTATTTTTGCTGATTTCAATGTTCCTTTGAATATTGTAGTGAAAGTGGTGTTTTTGTGCAGGTGATTTCATTATATCTGCGTTCTAATTTAAAAGACATTGGAGGGAATGCTGAATGCAAGAATTCAGCATCAGAAGAAAAATGTGGTTTGAAACTACTCATCCATCTTATGAGCTAATACAATAGTGATTATGCTATATATGGCTTATTTCAAAACAAGGAATTACGTCATATGTGGTAGAAAATTACCTTAGACTAGAGAAATGTGTGAGTTTTTTTTTTAATAATACCATTAGATTTTTATTTTCAAGTTTTTTTCTATGTAATAGTTAATACTAAACTTCAAACAAAAAATTGTTGATGATGCCTAAAGCAAGAGATTTCTGATTTCTATGTTTTCACAGTTTTCATATTCTTATCCAGAAATTGATTATGTAAGGGTGCTAAATAGAGTCCTTCCAAAAGATATACGTGTAATTGGCTGGTGTCCTGTTCCAGCAGATTTTCATGCAAGGTAGTTTAACAATTTCAAAATCCCTCCCCCCCCCCACCCTTTTCCAATAAGCTTGTCATAAGAGTTTTCACTGCATTGTAGGTTTGGCTGTTTGAGCAGGGAATACAGATATTTTTTCTGGAAAGGGAATTTAGATATACCAGTAAGCTGTTCATTTCTCTCTCTTTTGTTTTTTCGGTTTCCTATGTTTTCCCAGACTCTGTTAGCAACTCCCTTCCTTTTGATTTTTGAAACAGAAAATGCAGGAAGCTGCCGCAAAGTTCATCGGAGAGCATGACTTCAGAAACTTTTGTAAGATGGATGCGGCAAATGTGAGTAACTACAGGCGAAAAATCACAAATTTTAATATTTCCCCCTGCAATGAAAGGTTAGATTTGCATTATTATACTAGAAGAGTAGTGTTAAATTACATGAAACAACCGTTTTTTTTTTTTAAAGCTTAAGTTATCAGAGAACAGTGTTTTTAATATTTATATTTAATTTTTTTTTTTTATTTTCCCTTTTTGAAGTGTACCGGTATTACATCTTCAAAACTAGTAGATTTTCTTTTTATTTTAATGCGTAATTTCATACTTCACTTGCAAGTTACCTCATGCACCAGCTGGAATTTAATGAAATGCCTTTTCTCTTTATCCATTTCCCTCGTGCCACGCCGATGTATTCTTGTATTTATCAGCCTCGCTTACATTAGTTCACAGTTCTAGCTCAAAATTTCCTTTCTACATATATCTGTTGTTTAATGTTTTCTTTACCTCCGAAGGTCGAATGATGATGAACTGTGGGCAATGACAATTAAGGGAAGTGCTTTTCTCTGGCATCAAGTACGCTGCATGGTAGCAGTATTATTTATGACAGGCCAAGGCCTCGAATCCTCTAGTGTGAGTACAAATCCTTTGATTCTGCTGTGAAGTTTATGCTATGTTTTTGTCAATTAGCATAACTCTAGGGTTGAATTTGTTATAGATAGTTGATGCACTACTAGACACCGGCAAAACTCCGAGAAAACCTCAATACAACATGGCACCCGAGCTCCCACTGGTTCTGCGGTCTTGCGAATTTGAAAATATCAGCTTCACTTGTTCATTAGGTATCATGCTCGGAATATTGATTTTGTGCTTTAGAGAAAAATGAAACAAAACGAATCATCTATATGTCATACTCGGTTTTGAAACCATTCTATGTAGAAGCGAGTAAAGCGGTAACTGAACACCTGAGGAGTGAATATCACAACTGTATGCTCCAAGCTGCCATACATGAGGAGGCCTTGGGTTGCTTACACTCTCCAGGTTTGTATATACATAGCTTTAGTTTTGTTTTCATTTTGTTTTTTCTTTGGATAGTGATCTTATGATGTAATTCAAATGCAGATGATAGTTCATCAGAACGCGATCGAAAGAACAGAGGTCATATTCCTCTCTTGCTACGACAGACTGAGCGTAAGTCGGCTTGAATATTTGAAGTTGTGTGATTTTAACAGTATCTCACTAAGTTTTCTATCATCCAGCATCGTACGAAGAACGACTAGCCAAACTCAACGCAAAAGGGATTCGTAGGAGATCTACTGTATTGTCTTCGGGCAAAGTATAGTGAGGTCAGGCAGTTTGATGGACGCAGCTCTTAGCAAATCAAATTGGTGGCCTAATTCATCTTTATTCATGCAAGAGTTTAAAATTTTTGCGTGCTCGCACCTGCTGCTTTATATACTTTGGACTGGATGCAAATTACCTGGTGAACTTACATATACGCACAAAGACCACATACAAATAAGATACGGAATTTTTTTTTTTTTTTTTTTTTTTTTTTTTTTCTTTCTTTCTGTGCTGATAGAGCTTTACACTCGCTGGAACATTTTCTGATCAACTCGTACAGATGTAGCTTAAAAATCATTATCCAAATCAAAACATAAGAACTTTTATTTATCACGGGAATGTTGTAAATCACACAAAATTACTAATTATTGCACCACACTCGGCATATGGTAGCCGAAAAAACTCAAAATGTGCCACAACATACACAAATATGAACTTAAAAAAGTACATATAAATATACAGCAAAAGCAAATCATGTAATACAGCAGCTGTAGGCACATTGCAAAATATTTAAAATATTATATTATCGAGGAATTAGCATCGTACATTATTTATTTTTTGCAAGCATGCGCTACAAAAAGCTCAGAGAATCGACATGAGTGTTTTATGTAGCTTACTGAATTTCAAACAAGAGATAAAATTTCGATCTAAAATGTTAGGTCACACTATGCACCAGACGAAGAACATAATCAATAGATACCAACAAATCAAAGCATGTCTCGACCTCATACGTTTTGTATAAGTTAAATTAGACGTCTAGATAGGACCACCAACAATTAATACGACAAAAACAACTATAAAAAAGGGAAAGAAAAGAAAATATAACATGAAACCACCAGAAAATACATAATCATTCTCCACAAACTAACTGCAAAACCCTCTTGAGGACTGGTTCAAAGTTTGACAGAAACTATGATCCCTGTGCCGGGGCAGGTAAGAAAAGTGATATAAACTTAAAAGGTTATTTTATGCTTTTGCTGCAGGTGCAACTGCAGCTGGAGCCGCCGCCTCTGCCTTGATGTCCTCTTCATCCTTCTTGGATTCTGCCATTTCTTCATCATCTGCAGAACCGGAGCCTATTAATTAACAACAGAAAGAAAACTGAGCATATGGCACACAAATGAGATGGTCTGTTTGGAAGCACAGCCTAAAAGGTAAAAAATGATAAGAATCATGTTTCTTGGGCGTAGTTACCGTCAGCGTTCCCAGCAGTGTCTGCCACTTCATCGTCATCGTCAAACTCGTCATCAGCACCACCCATATCCAACTTCTGCACGAATAAAAGATTATGAGTTTCTCATGATGACCATTGCAGGCTTGCTTGCAAACAAACAAAATCAAGGCACTATTTTCATACCGAGAAATCCATGTCACCAAAGTCCGTATCTCCAACTACAAAGCAAGCGCAATAAAAAATCATAATAAGCATCTTCGTCAGTAATGCCGACGAAAATCAAACTACAAATAACTGAAAGAATGATTCCGAAATAGGCCTTACATTTATTTTCCTTTTCATCATCTTCATCGACCCATTTGTCCCAGTCCACCTTCAAAAACACAGGAGCCTTCCCCTTCTTCTTCAACAGCCTGGGCCACCAATTACTTTGTGCTTTTTTCACAAGGTAGCATATATCTCTCAAGCCAATAGCTGCTTTGCTCTCCTGCAATATTAGACACGAGAAATGTTAATATATAAGCTCAAAAGTGTTGAATAAACTATAGTAGAATGAAGCATTCAAAGAAATATTCCTCACGTCCACATTCACACTGTCAAACAACTCGAGGTCGAGCTCGTAAGTTATATTATCAGGGCCACTCTTAGCAGAGAAATAGAAACGCCCATCTGGTTGCAATGTTAGCTTCACATCTTTCGCATCAGGCAGTTCAATGGTGACGAACACCTTATCGGACCTCTGAGCCCATTTAGTAATGGGGTGTCGGCTGTCAGACAAGGCAATAGATATTATAAAGCACCGGTTGAGGCTTCAGCAACACAAGCAAAAAAAAAAAAAGACAGGAAAGGACACGTGAAGTGATGAAGACCAAACAAAGATCTTTGCATACAAGCGGGGAAATCAGGACATGGGTTGGATCAGGGTCAAATACGAAACAAACAGAAACAACACACTCACCAATAGAATGTGATGTACGATATAAGATCAAATGCGAATAAGAAGATATTTCTATAAAATGTTCATAGGTTATAAGCAGTTAAGCATGATAAGATGAAACTAGCCCGAGCGAAAAAGATTGATGCGAGTAATTAACAGTAAAGCCCGGTCCCCAACTTCATTGTATAAATCGTTAATGCATGTAACAAAAAATGGACCCTACGACGCTCTACACCCAAACTCTTTAGCTAATGGATCTTGATCACTTCCAGTTGGGCACACATTAGAACAATTCTTCTCTAACACTCTTTGTTTGTGACACAAAGCAGATCAAAATCAAACATAATGATCATATACTTGTCACAAACTACAATCATAACAGAAGTAATAGATTGGTAAGCAGATTTTTATGATTCAGAACCACCAAACAGATGAAGTTAACAATTAAGACAAATACTAACTAACAAAAAGAGGATCGATTCTAAGGAGGTTCCTAAGACTCAAAACACCTAAAGAACAAAAAAAAAAAGAAAAATCACTAAAAGCGCACATCAATAGTTCGCTTATTATCATTTCTTTCATTTCACAATTTAATGATAACACTCCACATGCTTCACTTGCTAGTAACCTAGTTATATCCCACTAGAGCGCCAAAACCCTAAACCCTAACATCTAGAGAGAGAAAAACTAGGATCAAAAACCGAATTAAACATGTAAAATTACTAAATTTACAACAACATACAACAATCGGAAACCGAATAATCCATCCTATTCGATTCTATACCAAAATCAGCCACAAAAAAAAAAAAAAAACAAATGAAATTAGGGTTTTCCTACTCGAATCAGAAGGGCGAGAGCAACGATTACCTCATCGTTGTGCGCGTTCCGATTCTGCGAGGGTTTGGGATCGAACGGTGAAGGGCTCTCGAGGTGCGAATGAGGAGGAGAGCGACGGTTTATGTAGAGAGACGAAGAGGGGGATGGGGGGAGAAGTGGGAAAAGATCCTTCGCGAGGAGTCCAGAGGATTCCATTTCCTCGCTCGGGCGAGTGCGTCGAGATCCGTGCGGTGGAGAGATCCGGGCCGTACGTTGACGGACGCGTTGGGTTTTGGTTACGTGGGCTTTTGATGGGCCGTGTGGACGATTCGTCGTACACTGCGAGAGCAACCTCGTAGGATGGATACGAAATTTTATTCTAAATAAAATAAATTTATTCAATATTAAATAAATATATATTTAAATATGAATATAAAAAATAAAAATTCGATAAATTTAAATTTGAATATAAATTTTGGCTATATCAGATTCAAACTCGAATTCAATCTGAATTCAAATTAATTTTATATTATATAATATATGTATATATAAATATTTGATATTATATTTAAATTTATATTTTAAAAATTTAAATTTAATATAATATATTTCAAAATATTATAAAAAAAATAATTATTTTGATTTTTAAAATTTAAATTCAGATTCGAATTTTAAATTTTTTATCAAATTTAAATTTGAATATAAATTTTTATATCATCAAATTTGGATTCGAATTCGAATTTTTAAAAATCCGCCCAACCAACATCTCTAGAAGAAGAGTAAATATGTACGGAGACCCACGAAACTAGGAGAAATTACTCACTGCATAATTTTGTTTAGTACTGCGCCTCCAATATTTAAAATTTGAACAAATGATGTTGTTGCACCCAAAAAGGATCCATCAATGTAAGGAATCCAAAGATTATACAAACACCAACCACATAATCAAATCCAATATAAAATAAAAAACCACTATAATTTAATTCTTACACACAAGACAACAGATGCCTCAAACTCGGCATTTTCAAGTACAAGTGCTGAACATGCAGAAAATAAATGTGAAGGACTATAGAGGAAAAGGAGAAAACATTCACAAACACACTAAACAACAATACGACAGACACGTAATTTTACGATCGATTTAAAGCTCTGCATTCGGTCCTTCGCCAGCTGACACGGCGGAGACGGTTCTCTTCACTTTCTCCTTGGTCTTGTGCACGGCCTCCCCGGCCGCCTGGCCCGCAGATGCGGCCGCCTGTTCCACCGTCTCCTTCCCTGACTTGAAACTCCTCACGGCCGCCTCCTTTACCACTTCCCCCTGCGAAGCGCTCCTCCTGTACCTTCTCACCAGAAACCACTCAAATGTGTCAGTCAAAAATTTTTACCTAATGAATGAAGCGATAACATACTATCTTACTTTCAAAAAAAATAATATATATATATATATATTGATGTGAACTACAACCCTGAAATCGCACAATTTCTATTAAATTCCTGGGTTAAACTAGATTGATGTGCCCAAGTAACTTGAGAGTTCATAACAAATATGTTCCTATTTCTGCCTGATCTAACAAGGAAAATCAACCGAGAGGACAAAATTGCAAGGACACGCGAATTGCCATTGGGCAGAATGCAAAGGATGGGGATTAAACTGAAACCAAGCTAAAAGATTGGGGGATTAAGGGGAAAGTTTACCAGGATTCGGGCGGCCGAAAGTTCATCCAGGCCAGCTTGGCCCAGGTTTTGACGGCATCCCACTGGTTCATGAAGCCAGTGATGCCGATCGCCCTCTCGGCAGGGTCCGGCTGTTGCTTCCCTCCGTCCGCCTCCTTATGTTTTCCTTTCTCGTCTCCTCGGACAAGAGGGAGACTGAGTAGTAGAGAAACTACAAGGAATAGCAGTAGAACTGCAGAGATGCTTCGCACTTTAGTGTTGTCACCCATATTGTTCACTCTCTGATTACAGCGCGGGGGGCAGAAGAGAAGTCTCCACCTGTTGAATATAGAATATTAATATACAAATCTCTACTATACTATCTTAATTTATATAAAAATATCGTCGACATCATGGACCAATTCTCTAGCTATATACACAGGATTATAAAGTGAACAGCACACAAACAAACTATAAATTTATATCGGCCGGACGTCTCAATACATCAGATACATGGTTGATATGGGAAAGAAAAGGCAAAAGTTCGACAATTGACCTATTCATCTTCTAGTGCATCACTAGCTACAACCCTCCAACTTGTTGTGCGGATTTCAAGTTGATGCAACATATTTGAGTTTTAAATTGTGATATCACGTCATGTCCAAAATTGTCCATAACTTCATTCATGCAAATTAATAATGCATGTGACTACTATCTCAATTGATACCAAAACTTACATCTACACAGAGAATAAACAGAATCAAAAACCAAATTTGGTATCGAATTAAACTAAGAACTGGAACTCTGATAACACGCACTGAATCAACAAATTGAAATGAAATAATTCGAAATAAAATTATGAAGGTAGAGTCTCTTCCTAAATGGATCAAACAGAAACAAAAACAAAAATTAGAGAGAACAACGATTAAGAGGAGTAAAATTATTACCTCATCCTAGCGATTTGATGCGGAGAAGAAGAAGAAGAGGAGGAGGGAGCGAGGGGACGATGGGCTTCGGTAGGGGTGTGTATATGTTTCCGTTCGCCTGGAGATTCGTGCGAGGATACGATCGCGACCGTACATATGGCGAAGGCATCGGGGTGACGTGGGCTCTAAGGCGGTGGATTCGGCACCGCTGTGCTGTTTTTAAAAAGCATTTTCCTTTTAAAAAAGAAATTCGAAAGGTGAAAATGTATGGGCAGTCCCCGTACTATCTAGCTATTACAAGGTGCTACCTGTAGACTTAGACGGTCCAGATTGATCCCATCTTCCCGATATACTCGCCACGGAGAAGATATCGTACGGCTAATACGCTGCCACGTGTGCCCACGTCAGAATCTCATTTGCCTCCGCTTTCAAATTTCCATCTCCCTCCTATTTATATCCCCTTCTTCCCGGGCGATCGAGAACCCAAACACAGAGATCGAAAGAGAGCGAGCGAAGTAGAGAGAGAGAGAGAGAGATTTCGATCTGAGGCCAAATGTGGAGGAGACAATCGAATCAAGGGCGATTCTGCGGTGATTCGATGATCTGATAGGTTCAATTTCGCTGTTATTACACTTATTTTTCTCGATTCAGTTTCTCGATCTCAATCGATCGGATTGGGCTTTTTTTTTTCTCAATTTATCGTCGTTCTTTTGGATTTTTGAGTGCGAAGAACGCCGATCCTGAAGAGTTGGGAGATTTTCGGTTAAATTTTGGGAAAATCTTTTAGTGATTATTTAGTTTGAAAATTATGAGTTTCTGCTACTATTTCTTGATCCAAATGAAGTAAGTGAGATGATATTGTTGCGATTTGTACAATATATTTTGTGAAATTAGAGTTAATCCTACTCGATATGTTGTCCTGTTTGAAACTTCAAATCGAATTCGCAGCTACGCGGGTTTTTTTTTTAAAAAAAAATTCCCTAATTTTTAGATTTCCTCCGGAGTTTCGATTTGGTCATTTGGGCCCCCAAAATGTTCTCTAACACTTCGAAATCGGAATGGTATAGAGGTAAATTCAGGGTAGTGTTGTACGTTGTCTCTCAGGAGAAGCTTAAGGAGCAAGGAAGACGATGGAGAGGTACTTCATGGTCGGAGCGAGCGGCGACGATGACGCCTCGGAGAGCGGCGGCGCCGCCTCGAATCTATGGCTCGACTCACTCTCGATGCGGCGGCGCCGCTTCTCCTCGCCCTCCCACACCACCGCATTCCTCTCTCCAGGCTCCGGCGACCTCGACCCCGCCCTCCTCCGCTACGCCCGATCGCGCCTCCGCCTCCCCCCGTCCTCCGCCTCCACCTCCACCTCCACCTCCTCGTCGTCGTCGTCGTCGATCTTGGCCGATTCCTCCGAGTCGGAGGTGCGGAGGAAGCTGCAGCGGCTCCTCCGGCTCCGATCATCGTCTCCGCCGCGGCAGCCGCCGCCATTGGGGCCGGCGATCGAGAACGTGAGGAGGTACAGGGGGGCGACGGCGGCGCCGGCGCCGGTGAAGGTGGAGGTGGAGGAGGACGTGCTGGTGATGGACGGGGTTCTGGTGAGCGATCCCGGCTCGAGCCGGTCCGGTCGATCGCTCGCCCCCGACTTCGCCTCGCCCGGTAGCGGCGGCAGCTTGTACAAGACCGAGATCTGCCGCACGTGGGAGAACGCCGGCACGTGCCGCTACGGCTCCAAGTGTCAGGTACCACATCTCCCGCCCCTCTCTCTCTCTCTCTCTTATGTGACTTGTGAATGTTTATTGTTAGCACTGGATAGAGAATGTCTAGGGCTTAATTTTATGTCAATAATAATAATACAATTTGGTCGCATATCCCCTGCATCAGCGCCGACGAGTAAATTTCAGAGGACTCGAAAAAAAAGGTTTTAGCCATCTGAACTTTGGCGTAATTATAGTTCTTCATCTAAAGTTGACTAATTAAATCATTGTAATCATCGGTTTGAATTTTTCAGCAAGTTCTATTGTCCGGAACGCATAACTCTTACAACAGAGGATAAATATTTTTTGATGTTAGCGTTGTTTAAAGTTCAGATGGTGGCATGTAATATGACAAAGTAGTAATTTACGATCCGGTAAAAATTTCGGTGGCAGAATTTCTCATTATAGCTTGTCAGCTAGCGGCTAACGCTAGTTTGAAGTTTGACCAAAATTTATTGGTAGTGATTAATTTGCAAGCAATTCAATTACAAACCAAAACAAATTAGTTATTCAATTGCCTTGATAAATTTAGATGTTTTAAACTTCGAATGACAAATTTCCATCATGCCAAAAAAATTTCTTCCGAAAAAAAAAAAAGTTGGCACAGTTAATGTAGTATTATTACTAAGCTCACAATCTGAGAATTGTATTAGGGGAAACGATAACCTGGGGAAAAAAAAATGAATTTTAGGTAGTCAAAGTTAGTTACAAATCTTGCTGAAATTTTGTGCGACAATCCATTTTACTAAAGCATCAACCTCTCTTCTTTGTTTCGTATCTAGCAGTTTGCTCATGGGAAGGAGGAACTGCGCGTGATTCGACCTATGAAGCTGAAGCCTGAGGTATTTCCCAGAAATTAAATAATCGAGTTATTTTTCCAAACCAGTTTATTCATTACACTTCATTTTTTATGGATATACCGAGCAAAAATTCCTAGCTACAAATACATTCAAGGTATGGTAGGATCAACACATCTTGATCTCATTTGAATCATTGCCTTACAACAGTTGGAGCGGCAGAGCATCAGATCAGTCCCAGCCGCCGGTTCCAGCGTGCACTGCCCGCGATTCCGGTACCTCCCACCGCCGGCCCCTGCTCCTCCGGGACCTGCCACTTTCGGCCCTAAACAAACAGGTGAGCATTCCCTTTCCCCCACATCAAAACTCGACATCCTGACGTCGAACGCGGAGTCTTCTCTCGCACCAACTCCCGCACCGCCCGATTCGACGTTCGCGTGGCCGCCATCCGAGGAAGAGGACGCGTACATAACCCGCGTGCTCTACGGCCCCAGTTTTCGTCGTCGGCTCCCCGTCTTCTCCGTCATCTGCCCAGAGTGAGTTCTATCCTTTGAACCTTCATTCGATCGAATTAGCTTTTATTTCAGAGAAAGTTCAAACGATTTCTAGCATCCTCATTCAGTAGAGCTGAGAACAGTTATACTAGTTTTAGCAAAACATGGACGTCCCTGCAACTTTTATCTTCGTTATAATAGTTATTCTTTTTTACTTTCATAAATTAGGAATTAACAATGCAAAATAGCACAACGTTACTCAAACCAAAAATTAGGAATTAACATTTTTGGGTTAGTTGTTGAGTCCCATCATTTGTATACATCTTTGGGTGTAACTCGTTAACATATTTTGGTTGTCTAAATCCTGTTAGTTGGTGACAATTACGGCCGCGTTACGCGGAGTAATTGCCGACCTAATTGCTTAGTCTTTTGAGTCCATCGCAAAATTCCACATGGCTCCAAATTTCATAAAACGCGTCTAAGGCCTATACCTCACGTGCATTTCTCGTTAAGATTATGACAGTTTTTCTATTTTAATTAATTCGATAAACTAATCTTTATAATTAATATGTAGAAGCTTCAGCTTAAATTTTGTTTTCAAAATTGAAAACTCACTTCAATTTTTTTACTGTAGTAGGAGCTCCTGCTTTTTCCTTTAATTTGGAGCAAGATAGTTAGCATTTTGTTTGGATAGATAAAAAATGTATAGAATTTATCCCAACTATGGACTATTTTAAATTAGTGGTGTTTTGATTTTAAAATTTAAATACAGTATTTATACAATTATTACAACTATAAATTTATTAAACTAAGTATTAGTTCAAATTTTTAAGTAAAAGTATTGTACATTGACTCAAATTAAATAAATTTGAAGGATAAAAAATAAAATTAAAATTTTAGTAGGTTGAATAGTTAATTCAAAATAATTTATTATTCAGATAAATTTTATCGACTAAACTTTTTAATCGTTGATTACTAAAATAAATGGTTGGTTTTTTATTCCTTACCTCTTAACAATAAATAATCTGATAAATGGGTGGAGGTAACACATGACCAGCAAGAAGCAGAACTCATAATTATAATGGAGAATAATTGGTTGCATCAACTAATAATCATAAATGTAATTTACGTGTCCCCGTCATCTAAAGAAGTGTACATGAACAGTACTGAAGAGTAATCGTACATCATTTGATTTTCCACTCTTACCTAATGATCAATTGTTTGGTTCTACCTAATGCATTGAATCATAATGTGATTTTTGATCCATCACATTTGATTATTCTTGTTTTGAACCAAAAATAATAAAGTAAAAATTACTTTTAAGACCTGTGAAAATATAATAGTTTTTTTTGAGAGAAAATGAAAATATAAAAAATATATAATTGTAAACATTAAAAATCTGTTATTATTGTTTATTAATATCAAAACTTAGCTGAACATCTGACATGATGATTGGTATTAAAACATATTAAAACAAAACCAACCAACATTAGCAAAAAACCAAAAAAAAAAAAAGGAAAAAGAAAAAAGAAAAAAGGGCTCCCCTCAGCCTAATCCAACGGCTCTCTTGCCAACTAATAATACCAATTTAGAAAAAAAAATTAAAATAAAATAAAATAACATAAACTATTCCTACCCGTTTTAAACTGTTTAAATAGCAGCCGACCGTTGAAAGACCCCCACAAGAGTCTCAGCTCCAAAACATAGAAACCAAGGGAGAGAAAAACCAAAAACCCCTTATCGTTTGTTTCCATTTTTCCCCCTCCTCCCCCAATTCACCTCAAAAACTAATCAAATCCAATCCCAAATGGGTTGCTGCGTCTTCATCCGATGGCCTTCCTCGGCTCCTCGCCTCGGCTACCGCCCGATCGACGGCCACGACTCGTCGGACGAGGACGAGTCGTCGGCGGCTGCGGCGGTGAGGGTGGTGGTGGGGAAGGAGAGGAGGGTGTTCCTGGTGGACCCCTTCGTGCTCGAGAAGGATCCGTTTAGGGTTTTGATGGAGATGATGAGGAACGGGGAGGGGAAGAGGAAGGGGTGGGATTTGAAGAAGGGTAAAGGTGCCATTTTTATAGATGTGGATTCGATTCTCTTTGAGCATATGTTGTGGTTGGTGTGTAATGAGTGCTCCAATTCCTCTTCTTCTGTGTTTCTGCTTAATTTGAAGGAGATCATAGAGTTCTATTCTCAGGATATTTGAGGGGAAAAAAAAAAGAAAAAAAAGAGAGAGGGATTCAGTATTTATTCCTCTTTATATTTATATATATATATATATATATATATATATATATATATATATATATATATATATATATATATATACACGTATGTTGATTTATTTGTCTAGATTTATGGTGATAATTGGAACAGGATTTGTTAATATGAATATAGTTAATTGGAAAATGTGGAACTTCATTTATTATGCCTCTTGATTATTAATTTTTTTTTTTTTTAAGTTCCAAATTTTGTTGTTTTAGGTTGCTATGTCAATTTGTGAAGTTCTATAAAATGTTAAGAATCTCAGGATTGTGGAAATTTCACTCTTTCATCCTTCTCTGGGATGAACCAGTTGGAAAATTGCTGCTTTATATGCCTCTCTTTGTTTTTGGGTTTTTTTTTATTCCAAATTTTGTTTTTTCACATTGATATGGTGATTGCTAATATTTCTATTTAGTGCTACAGAAGAGAATAGGTCAAAATCATTAGTTGGAAACGAAGTGTCAATAAATAAATTATTTGTTAGTAGACTACTTCAAATGCTGGGGTGGCTGTGTCGACCTTATCATTTCTCAATAAAAGAAAAAAAAAAAAGAAAAAAAAAAAAGGGAAAAAAAAAGAGAGGATTGAATAACGTGCTATCTTGTATTAAGCTGCATCAGCTTAGATAAACTTGAGCGAGTTTGGATGTTAAAATAAGTTATTCGATAATAATTTTTTTTTATTACTACTGCTGATTGAAAAAAGAAGAAGCTTGATTAAGCTTTTTTGTTATTTTTTATTTCTCCCCCTTAAGAAATGTCCATATTCGATTACCTACCAGAGATATGCTGTGTGTTTTTCAACTGTAGTAGTGGAGAAATAAATAACTGAGTTGAATCTATCTACTTGAATGTGATTAATTTAGCGGTTTCAGTAGTTGTTGATCCATAAATACTCACCTTTGACTGATCGATCTTTAAACTAATTTAGGATGCACAAGGAGTTTAGATTCCTTTGCGGGTTTTGCGAGGTGAAAGTAATTTCAATCAGTTTCAAAAACTCGCCTTCAACTAATCTTTAAACTCTTTAAACAAATTTAGGGTGCATAAGAAAGAGTTTAGATTTTTCTGGCGGATTTTGCGAGATGAATTGTTACTTTCAATACATTTTTGAGTGAAATCTAATCTTAAAAGAGAACCTCTTTGCACAGTTTGCTACGGTAGCATGGGAAGTGATTTTCTACCTGACACATTTATTGTGAGCATTTTGCAGAGCATACTCGTAATGGCTTTAAATCATTTCCAACTACTCAGAATAGCCAAACAAAATATATTCCAAAAAGTGAGAAGAAAAGCATCAAATACTAGACTAAGGCCCAAGTAACTTTATACAGCAAGCAATACGTACAAGTACATTAGAACAGATGATGAAATCATACTCAGCAAATAACCAGATATTAGTGTGCCAACATCCAGGTTCAATTCATAAATCTGCACAAGCTGCACATGATGACCCAACTCTACATTGCAAAACAAAAGCCTCTAGAATCAAAGAAAACACCGTAAACGAGCAGCGGTTAACAACTAGTGCCCTAAAAGACACTTGTCCAAATAGCAGAGGATAAGCAACTAGTAAAATAAGCACTTGGATATCTCTCCGTAAGTCGAACCATCTTCCACTCCGTTGATTACAAGTCGATCCAAATTTTTCAATCCTTGGGAGTTGGAAGTGGTGGTACCCTTTGAAAACTTCTTCATAGTCGAGTAATCTATTTACGGCTAAGAGCTCAAGCTACTCTTTCAGCGGCCTCGCCTCTAACCCCCCTTCTTTGCGGGTGACTAAGCTGTAGGGCATGTGGGTGCCCAATATTCTGTCCCAAATAGAAAAGAATGGCTGCGAGTAGTTGTACTTCGACCCTTGCAGCTGATGATGGATGTCGTGATACGCGGTATTATTCTGGAAGAAGAGGTGGAATATATTACCGGGGAGCCAAAGGCCGCAGTGATCGTCTACCGTCTTCATCACAGCAAAACAGAAGAAGAATACAGCTGTCCGTGCCGTCATTCCTGAAACGAGGAAAGAGATAACACCGCCGAAAGTGTCCAAAAGAAGACCCTCCAACGGGTGGTTGTAGAGGGCGCCGATCGCGTAAGGGACGATCAGCCTGTGGTGCTGGGAGTGGATGTGGCGGTATAGGAACTTATTCTGGTGCATGTATCGGTGCACGAAATACTGCCACGTGTCCATCACGACCATCGCCACAATAATTTGGAGCAGCTGGATTAGAATGGGTGGCTGGGCTATGGCGCCTGTCGGACTCGTGTTAGAAGTTACCTGAAACAAAAGGAGAATGTTGGATCAAAAATGATGAAACTACATACATGTAAATTGCGTGCCTTCTTGTTTTAGAATCATCATGCAAACAAACATCAAGAATTAAAAAAGAGTCAATTGTGGTAATCAGAATCTTCAAAATAGTAGAAGCAACCCAAAAGAATTTCTCATAAATGAGCACTAATACAAAGAGGGTGTACTTCAGAAATCAGATAATACATTCACACAAGCACAGAACATAACTATCCGTAAAATGTGTAATGATGCATGAAAAGTTACAACCGTACTGGATCGAAAGTACGCCTAAGATCATATCCTTCCGTCCGATTCATCTACCAAGATTCACAACATGCTGCGATGAAAACATTCCGACCATCTTTCAGACAGCAAAAGCAAAATGTCTTTTAATCCATTTCCTCTTTTGGCGTGGACTGAACTTACATGGCATAATCAGCACATGCTTCCTTTCACTACTAATTTGGTAAGCCACAGGTTTTAAGGGCTGCCAGGAGTAAGGACTGACAATTGAAGAGCCCTACTTTCTGGGCAAATAAGTAGGACAAGCACAATGAACTTCAACAAATGTGTGATGCAGGCCCACATATAACAAGTAACTGGAATCTTTGGATGATAGAACCCAGATTGTAAAACAACAATGATAAAAAGCACACTCATGCATAATATACCACTTAGAACTGTAATTCGTTGAGACCAATTCACTCACTAACCTCAACAGGAGACTGATTCGAAAAGCTCGATAAATCCTACTAAAATCTACTGTTAATAGTTCTTTCATTTCAACCTACTTCCCATTATACTAACATTAATGTTACCTACCAAAGCACAAAGGTTTAAGATTAGCAATTGCATGCATTTATTTCCGACAAAATTAACTTTTTCACTCCTCACTTCAAATCATTATCAAAACTAGATCCATTAAACCTATCCTTATTTCACATATACCCCTTATTAGCTAAATAATGAAACCATTCAACCAAAACTAAGGGGAAAATATATAAAATTTCTAGGGTTTCTCACCAAGAAGAGCAATTGGGCGATTGTGGCTTGCGCGAGCTGTTGAAGGAGAACTCCCTTGATCACGGACGATAAGCGCACCAGATTCTTCTGCTCCTCCTCCTTCCTCGTGTGCAATCGATACCGATCAAACGGTGGGAGGAGCTGGTACACCCCAGCGTACGCCCAATACACCACGATCGGGGCGAAGGTCCCCATCGTCTCGTCGCTCACGTACCCTTCCCAAAACACCATTTTTCTCTTTTTTTTTTCTCTTTTTGTTGTTGTTGTTGTTGTTGTTGTTGTTGTTGTTGTTGTCGTCGCGGATTCAAAGGAGCGATTTCGACAACGACGACCAAGAGGATGAGGAATCAGGGATCAAACCGAAAAACCCATACTAGGGTTTCCGATCCCTCGCGCTTCCCCCTCTTCGCAGATCTACGGCGAACTAGGGTTCCGATTCGCGTTTTCGGAATCGAGCGCGTCGAAGAAGACGAATGAATCGGGGGAAATTTTTAGGGTTTGGAAAATTTAAAAAAACCAAAAAACAAAAAGTCGACTCAAAAAAAGAAAAAAAAAAAAAAAAAAAAAACTGAATTTTTTTTTTTTAAAAAAAAAAAGAGTAGGAAATTTTACGGAAATGGAGGAGGAAATCGAAAAAAAGAGATATTTTTGTTGCTGTTGTTGTTGTTTTTTTTTTTTTTTTTTTTTTTTTTTTTTGGTTTTTTTGTGTGGGGGTGTAGTGTAAAGGATATGTGACTCAGAATAGAGATGTTTTTATTTTTATTTTATCGTTTGGTAACTTTTATGGAGGCCCCTCAAGTATAGAATATTTTGTTACAAATCCAACATTTTCTTTTTATTTATTTAAAATTAATTTAATTACTAAAACCCAATTTTGCTTCATTTTAAACATATTTATTGTGAATTTCATCAAACTGCTGACGAATGATGGTTAATGAAGCTATTAATTTTTTTAAAAAAATTAATTAAAATATTTGAAAAGCTAAATAAATCATCATTCAAAATTTTCAAATGCCACGCACTGCTGAGTGGGGTCTCTATACATTTTTGTTATTATTAATATGTAATAGATAAAAATTACTATCAGTTCACTCCAAAAACTTTGTAGTTTTTTTTTTCTTCTAAAAAATTTAAATATTTATTTTATAAAATAATTTATCAAATAAGTATTAATATTTATTTTTAGAAAAATATATCAGTAGTATTAATTTTATTAAATTTATTGATTGATACGTGACATTATTACATATTAAATGTGCTTTAATTTTGTTATAAACTATATACTTTGCTATTTATTGTGGTTATGTTGTTGACAGCTCGAAGACAATTTTAATTAAAGTCCAGCAAGTGAGTACTAAATTACAAAAATGCCCTTATCCAAACTAATTGTCTCTTCTGAGCTAATAAAGTTTTATATTCAAAATTGTGCCTAAATTGGGCCATCTGGGGATAAACTCTGCATGGATATGTTATTTAAAAACTTTATCTTATAATTTTGGCCCAAAAAAAATTATATTCCGAACCATAACAGATTAGATATTGCATATAAGTGCTTGAAGTTTCTTTTTTTTTTTTTTTTTTTAAGATAAAAAGAGAAAAATAAACTAAACTATAAATAAAGACAATTAGGCCTCTGATTGAAATTTTTTTTTTAAAAAAAAAAAAATCTAAACTAATTAGTACAGAATCGATTGATTCCACCGGTGTTTGAGATTGTGAATCTCCATCAACAGCTGATCAGAGATAATTTTTTTTTAAAAAAAAATTCTTTTGTTACGTTTCTTTTAAGTGCTTGAAGTTATGTTTAGATATATATATAATTTTTCATTTTCTCCTCCCACTAAAAGAAAATATCTCACAAAAAATTGGTAAGCTAACTGCAACCATATGTACAGAAACAACTATTAAAAATATCATTCGTTAATAATCTAGATCAAATTTAATAATATCGATCATCGATTCAAATGTCTCTTTATCGGAAACAGAGCAAAAATAAATATAGTGTTTACTTGTATAAATATTCCCAGTAGCACCTACAACTAAAGCAGTGCAAGGACACATTACTACAAATTAGGGAACATCATAAATGATTCAGGACCAGAACCATTCATAGTTTCCTTTAAATATTCAGATTCATTACAGTGGGCTCAGCTATAACTACAGGAGGCATGTTTTTCCTTAACTGTTTACTGACTTTTTGTCCCACACTTGTCCATTGAAAAACTTATGGCTCATTCCAATTGAAACCATTAGATCCAATATTTATTCAGATGAGAGTGGTTTCAGACTACGGATTTGTGAAATCTCATTGCTGAGACCCACCACCGCATTCCACGCACAAATCGGTGACAGTTTGTGAGAGACACATGCTAGCAAGAAAGGGAGTCTGGGCAAGAGAGCTCTCAGCACTATCGCAGTCACGTGGTGGTGCTGT
Organism: Tillandsia leiboldiana; assembly: GCA_029204045.2. Taxonomy (NCBI): domain Eukaryota; kingdom Viridiplantae; phylum Streptophyta; class Magnoliopsida; order Poales; family Bromeliaceae; genus Tillandsia; species Tillandsia leiboldiana. Next base: position 29,172,742 of record CM055075.1, on the reverse strand, counting down.
TGGCTGGAGAGGAACAGAAGGATCTTCGAAAATCAGTCCCGTTCTCTTCGACAGATCCTCGGTGACATCAGGCTTCTTCGGTCCTACTGGACCAGATTCTGTGTCTAGTTTTTTTTTTTTTTTTTTTTTTTTTTTTTTTTTCGGGCCGCTGCTCCCGCAGCCTACGTTGCCCCCACACTTTTGCTAAATTCATCCACGTAATGAATGAAGCGGCAGCATGCTGCCTTACTCTCAAAAAAAATCGGTGCCGTTGCCGTGCCTGATTGCGACAGGATATCGCAAATTTTGTGTTTAATTTGGCATGAAATAAGAGGTTTGAGGAACAGATTACAGCTGGGATTATGATATACTACACACACACCACACATTATGCAGAATAAAGTGTTTAAATTGACAGCAGAGGGTGATGTACAATGTGGAAGAATGGAGGAGTGATCTGGAGATATTCCCATCTCCTCAACACAAAAACAAAACTGTGTTCTGCATCTTCCAAGTTGTCATCACGTTTCACTGTCAAAACATGCATTAGAAGTATATATGCATACATGTATAAGAACGCAATACAAGCAGAATAAAGCACTTTTAAATCACAAGCATTTGAAGCCTCTCAATTTCCCGAGTCTTAAGAAGAGAAGAGAAACAAATAAACAGAATCACTCTCAAATGACCGAAAAAGAGGATAGGTAACATAGAGGGTAAACGTAGCATTACCGTACAATTTGAACTCAAAACTCAGGAATGGATTTTCTGAGAGCATCTTGATCTGCAAGTGCAGATCATTCCATCCTGTCAGCGGCGGAATTCGTGAGGCTTCCTTTAAGCCGAGAAATAAGACTTCCACCATGCACCCTCCCTTCGGGTACAACAATCTCGAAGCTCTTAAAATGATTATCTCTTTCGACGCCCGTCAATGTCGATCGAGAAGACGAGGTCTTCATAGAAGCGGGAACCAATACCTGTGGGGGAATGCGAAGCTGTCCCCCCCAAACATTTGCTGAGGTGTTGGTGTAATTATCATCTAAACCAGAAGTCACCCATGAAGACGAGCGTTGTTCATCATCTGTGTTGCTTCCCACCGTAGAAGATGAGACAATCCCGCGGAAGAGACCTAGGCCGATCACACTCTTTCTCTTCCCGGATTCCCGCTCCTGCTGTGATGCATGAGCAGCACAGAGCCCAGTTCGACCCCTGGCGAACTTTTGACAACCCAAGGCCGACATGCATCTCTTTCCGCCGCCATGTGCTTTGCAAAAGTCGGTCCTGCCTTGCGCGCTCCTTTCACACCCCTCAAGCTGACACCGCTTCCCGCCGCCGTGCTTGACGCAGCAATCGGTGCGCCCACGGGCACTGCTGGTGCACCCGGGCACAACGCACCGCTTCCCGCCGCCGTGGGCCACGCAATAGTTGGTCCCCCCATGCACGCTCTTGGGGCAGACGCCGCCACCTTCAAAAAGACACCGCTTGCCCCCGCCATGCCCCTTGCAAAGCAGCGTGGCCCCCTCAGCCCCTCTTGTGCACCCCTCAAAGATACACCGTCTCCCTCCTCCATGCCGCTTGCAATACTTTGTGCCTCCTTGAGCGCCCTTCCCGCACTCAGGATAGTGGCACCGTCTGCCCCCGCCGTGCGAGATGCAGAGCCCGGCCTGGCCTTCGGCACTCCGCGTGCACCCATCCATGCTACACCTCTTTCCCCCACCGTGCCGAATGCACAACCCTGATCTGCCACGCGCCGCCTTAGTGCACCCCAGTTGGCCACACCTCCTTCCCCCTCCGTGAGCTATGCAAAACTCTGTCTTCCCGTCTGCGGTTTTAACGCAACCGAGCTTCTGGCATCGCTTACCTCCTCCGTGAGCTTTGCAGAAGGCCGTGCAGGACTCGGCACCTTTGTTGCACCCCGGCTTTTGACACCGCTGCCCACCACCGTGGGCGATGCAGAGCTTGGATTTCCCTCGTGCGCCTTTCGAGCACCCTTGAAACATGCATTTCTTTGGGTACTGGCGTTGGGTGCTCTGACAAACTTGGGAACCAAGAACAATAACAGCTGTATAATCAACAATCATAGGATGGTGGTGATTAGCATTTAAATTACTCCCGAGATTTACTTGAACACAACCTTTTGGCACGGCTTCAGAATTGGACAAGTTCTCCGGTCTCGGAGCAAAGAGCAAAGAGGGCATGTAGCCTCCTGCACTCCTCTTCGCCGAAGTTGAGCACTCATCAACAACTGGAATCGGAAGATGCTTTCCACGGGATAATCCGAGTTGTAAAATTTCACAATCTGAATCAGAATCCCAACTTTGGCTTATCGAAGAAGCAGATTCTTTAGCTTTGCTATAGAAAACAGGAGTCGGACCCAGCCCAAGGACCAATTGGCAGCCATCATCGTGAGAAGTAAGGAGGGAACTGCTTTTCGAATAAGCTGCTGTTCTACTAGGCTTTTCAGACAAGCTTAGGCACAAAGTTGTGTCATCCAACTTGTCATTGTTTCTCATTTCTGCAGCTGAAAGAGGGATGATAGGATTCGTGCTCTTTGCTGAGAGATCTGTTATCGTGAATTCCATACTTTTATGAAAAATGGGAGTCAGTGAATGTAGTGCAGTTTTGGGAGGCCTTGAAGGTCGAGGAAGAGAACAGTGGGCACAGGGAAGCCAATTTCGTCAGCTAGTATTTCGTTCTAAACAGTTTGATGTTAAGAAGTATGGAGTAAGTGAAATGGAAATATGCGTGGAAACTTAATTGACTGACTCCACCACTAACAAACCCAGAGGTATCTGCCCTGTCCATGATGGTCTGAATTTTGTGACTAATTAATTATCTTTCTAAAACAGCCTCTTCAATCCCCCTTGTCTCAGATGTTATTCAATAAAAACAGTATGGGAGTTGAGCAGCTAAGGTTGCAGATTTAACAGTTCGAAGTGGTGCCGTATAACTTTTTATCGAAGAAAACCCGAACTTCATTAAACCTGCAAACAAGATAGTCAATAAGAAAACTACATCTGCTGCTTGTTTTCTGCAAGTATGATCAGCAGTTTCATTCTCACAGCGGCATCCAACTGTTTATAAGAACTTTTCTTTAAAACCTAGAAAGTAAAAGCATCAAGAACAAAAAGTAACAGGGAGACAAAGAACTTTATTTATATGTTTGTTCCTTTTCTTCTTCTCTTTTCTGGCTGCAAACTAGAGAAAAATTATATAGAACTTCAAAATTTCTAAATCAAGTGAAAAGAATGAACAAGCATCTTTAACTTCCTATTGACTCGTATCCGTATCGGTGTAACATAGTAAAGTTCTAAACCACTCTAACAATTGAGAAACTCGAAGGTTTAAGTATGAGAAATTTGTCGACAATATCGGCATCAGAAAATTTACCGACAGTAAAAAACTGTCTTTGTTGTTTCCACTACAAATCACAAAAATTTAGCTTCCTAGCAGCAATATCTACCCTGCATTATAGGCAAGTACAAAGACAATACATCAATTACCTACCTTAAAATCTCTTGGTAGAGACACATATCATTGCATATATTCAAACATTCGAAGCTAAACATGATTACACAAAACATTTAACATACAAAAATCATTAAACATGGAGTAGATCAGCTGGATTTAATCTATAAACTACGAAGTATCCACTCAAGTAAACTTTCTCTTTAAGCACAACCCTGTGAAAAATTCCAATATGCAAAATTGAGCCAAAAAATCATACTTTTTTCACTAAATTAAAGGATTGGTAAGATCTAAGAGAAGCCCTATAAAAAAAAGTAAAAAAGATCCCAAATTCAGACTCCGAAGCTAATAATCACATCACAGCGCTCAGATCATCAAATCTCAACATTATACTACCAAAACTCGATTGAAAAAGGAAGGGTAATACATAAACGAGATCAAAATTTAGAGAAAGAATACCCTGAGGAGATCTCGAGTTCCTCGTAGAGATAAAAAATGGCGAAGAAGAGGAGGTTGTGTGATATTAAGCTCTGAGTAACGAACGAATGGATCGAAAATAAATAGGAGAAAATAAAAATATTTAATTTTGACCAAAATAAAATATTTTAAAAAAATAAACGACGAAATTAATTATAAAATAATAATAATAATAATAATAAATGACCATTTGAAAACTACTGTGTAGAACCGGTTCACACGTCAACCGTGGACCGAACAAATTATCTCTTATTATTATTAGAGTTAAAATTACAACCAAAAAAAAAAAAAAAATTCACTAAATTTGTTCTAATTGCAATTTAAAATTGTAAGTAAATTTTTACGAGATTGGTTTATTGATTAATATTAACTCGTCTCGTGTATTTTTGTATGTATTTTTAAAAAAATTGGTAATATTGAGAAGAGTGATTAATAAATATACAATAAAATATGGTAAATGAAATTTGTGAAATTAATTTCTTAATTTAAGTCGTGGACATTCAAATTATCATAGATTTTTTAAGATTTGACATGTGGAAGTTGAATAATAATACATAATAAAAATCAAACAAAATGTTGAATTTCATTGGCCACGTATGGTGTAGTTTACTAAACAAAAGAGGTCCAATTTAAGCATTTTATAAAGCAATACTTAATTATCCTGGTTTAAAAATTAATTAATAACATGTAACTTGCCCCTAAAGTTCCTAACCTTTCGAATTTCGCATTAGCCAAATTTTGATCATGCTTTGACCTTAGCTCCTTTTTACACCCCACCCCAAAATATATATATATATAAAAAAAAACCTCTGATGTGGATATGAGTCACCTTTTTTTTTTTTTTTTTTAGGTTTTTATTTTTTTGCATTTAGCCTTCTAAAAAATTTTATTTTTAAAAATAATTTTATAAAAATTAAATTTATAAAAATATTTTTATGTCTACCACGGGGGCGCCACGTGTGCACGCAGACGGACTAGACTACGTTTGTAGTTGAGTTGAACAGGATCAACCAATCACCGTATAGTTGAGTTGAACACGATGAATCAATCACCGTGTTCAACTCGACTTCAAATACCTTCCTCGTACCGAATTTCTACTCAACACGGAGAATTATTTTTCGTATTTAGATACGGAGAATTATTTTTCGTGTTCAACTTAAACAACTTAAATACCACCACATTATCCAACCCGCCCAGAATTATTTTTACAAACTTAATTTTTATAAAACTATTCTTAAAAAAAAAAAAAAAAAAAATATTATTATTATTATTCTATTATAATAACATATCCTTGCGCGGCCTCTGAACATATCACTGAGCTAATTACTATGTAGCTTAAAAAAAATACTTGTAGATAAGACACTTAAAATAATAATAATCATAATCCAAATGGTACTAAGAATCGAATATTAAATATCAACTAGTTGGAATTTGATCGAATTGGTCTTTTTCTACGTGTTCTTACGTGTTCTAGAACTGTGCTGATGCTAAAGATCTGCGTCCGCAGTGACGATATATCAACTTATCCACTTGGAATTATTTAAAAAAAAATAAAAAATAGTTGTTTGAGTAATTGTTGCCAGCTCAAAATTAAGAAAATGTTTCATTAATAGCATCTAATTATCTAATTAAGTAAAAAATTGATACATCCTCAAGTGAAGCAATTTTTAATATTATTATATATTATGATAAAACAACTGAAGCAGGAATCTGAAAACAATTCAATAGTACGTAACCTACGGAACGCAAAAATAAAGCATCATTCAATATGTGATTATTATCTCTACGCTACGAGAGTGGCTACACAAATTAATTAAGGAACTAGCTGGGATCTTCTTATTTTGCAAACATGTTTCCAGATAAGTATTATCTTTGAATTCGCAAACCAAATTTAGGTCAGAGTACACTTCCACAAATTCTTATAGAAAAACCAACCGAGTACACCACACAAGTCTCCCTAGCTAAGTACAAAATCAGCATCTTACAAAAGTTCAGACAACTCAATACTGGATGCAGCCTAGCTAGCAAAAAAGTAGAATTTTACACAAGATAGAAACCTTAATATAAACCAAATACAGAAATGAAAAAGTTGAAACATTTAGTCGCGAAAGAACTCGGCATGTAGATCCACCTATCCCCTACACCTTTTTAATAATCTGAACAACGTCTTCATCTTCAAGCTCGTGCTCCTGCGAAGAGATCTTTGAAAGTTAATGCGAACATCATATCTCATGTTTAAGAGCTATGGGAAGCAACTAAGTAATGCAGTACCTTGCCAACTCTCTGGGGCTTATGCTTCACACTCGAACCCCAAACAAGTGCACTGGACATTTCAATCAGCAATAGAATAATTCAAATTCAAGTTGACAAGGATATACGGTATAAAGAGCACAACGATGAGGTATAGGAGGCCCTTACTATTTAAATTGTTTCAACATGTCTTTGTGAATTCTGTCGCAGAAGTCCTCGACTGTTCTCCTCTTGGACGATAAGATAACAGGGTCCTCATAATCCGGGTTCATTCCCTTGGGCTTTGTGTATATCCGTGTGAGATCCAAATATTCCCATATCTTGTCCAATAGACCATCGAGATTCCATTCAAGGTGAGCGCTATCGACAATTAAAACATAACAGAAAAAGCATTTTAGTGCCCAACATATAGCATACATTTTCCATACATTTTCTTATGGATGGCACAACCATAAAGGCAATTTGGCCAGGCCAGAGCAGAAATGACGGATTGAAAGGGTCGAAGATGGACTAATAGCTTTTTCTATGAATATGCCACAAACACCTTCCTGCTAGAGCAGAAGCTCAAAAGGGAACATCTAAGTTAGGGCTCAGAGTCCCATCTTGGCTTCCTTCCTGCTGCAGCAGAAGATTCAAAACTTTTCTATTTGCTAGAATGAAGCTCTACTAGATGTAGCTGCAGCAGAAACAAACGCAGAAGCATCGCCAGACCAAGTTTCAGTAGCTCCAGCACCAACTTTCAGGATTAAATTCATGATGCCAAGATAGAGAACCAGATTTACCTAACTGGACAGTAATGAGGAAGCTTGTCAAGAATTTCCAGCTCTTCCAGTGTGATTTGATCAATCTTGTTCACAACATAGATGCATGGAGTATAAATCCTACTGCCCTCGATAGCATCTATCAGATCATCAGCAGTCGCATCATATCGAAGATTGATATCAGCATTATGTATCCTGTATTCACTACAAATCGCCTTCACGGTCTCGAGGTCCAGGTGTGTGGTTGTCACTGTTGATGTGAGATTAATACCACCTTTGTCCTTTTTTCTGAAGGTCAAGTTAGGGGGTTCCTTATTCAACCTGCCTTTGTCAAAATAGGTATATGTTAAACTTTGCAAAAGCTAGTTAATGGCGTAAATCCAAGAGAAAATACTCCAAAAAGTATCAAAATACAATAGTAATTAACAGTCCATAGACAACAAAATTTCCATTAAAAATTTCTGGCCCCGTCAACTGTTAGCCGATAATCTTAACTGAACATACAGTTCTATAGTTTAAAAGGAGATGGAAGCATTAAATGTCAACAGAAACCCTAAATCACTCAACAGAATAACTTGAATCAAAATGAAAAAGTTTAGGGGGTGTTGATTTAAGGAAAAAGGAGCATCTATTCCAAAATAGTTAACAATAGTGGGGATCTGCATAAATTTTTAACTAAACTATTCATGTTTATCACTGTTTACTATTAGCTTGTTTGGGCCTATAAAGAAACCTACCATCCTCGATAAACCACTTAAATAACAGTAAAACAATCAACACTACTACAGCCATCGCCAAAAAGCTTTTTCCTGTTTATCTTGTTTCTACTCTGAAGGAATCAAAAGTTCCACTTTAACAGGGGAAAAAAAAAGGATAGCTTTCTAGTAAAACGATGTGCCAGTCAAAATACCTGATGCCGAATCCCTCAAGTTCCTTTTCGATAAGGCGCTTGTGAGTTATTGGTTTGATGGCATCAAGGACAATCAAAATACAATTGCATGTCCTAGCTGTGCTGATAACCTGAAAATCAAATCTATTATTTCACTTGAAATTTATCTGGATGGCTTGCTAGGAATATAAGAAAAGCACAGTTACAACAATCAGAAAAACTTCAAACAATTCAAGCTATTGCGTCGCAAAATTAAGAGCAATTAAATCTATCCAAATATGACATGTATACATTGGCCAACCGTCGGATGCCCTATTTATTAATGTTTAATTCCTGTGTCCTACTATCTTAGGAGTACATGGTCATGTGAAATGGGAGGAAGGCCCATAGCAGTATGACGCCAACCAGTGGATGTCAGCCGTCAACTCAACTGTCCCAGAAAAAGAGAGCAAAGATTGAAAAGGATAGGGGAAGTGAGAATAAAGAGAAAAAGGGAGAATGATCACACACGAGAAAAACATGCTACAAAGCAGTCTGACTATTTCCTCAATCAATTATACATTAGATGGTCTGTAACTAATGTCTGTACATTCTATTTCTTCCAATGACTATCATTGAACTCATATTAGAACCACTTCGGTCAGGTAGATATTTGAAACAAATGGAATATGCAAACTGGAAAAGTTTTACAATATTCTAACCTATCAAAGTTCACAAAGTATACTGCGGGAATAACTATGTATGTACCACTTCAGTACCTGTCTGCCTCTACCCTTTCCATCCTTTGCACCCTCGATAATTCCGGGCAAATCCAACAGCTGAAATAGAAAAATAAATTATGGTTAAAATTAAGTAAAACCAATTTCAGAATTTCCGAAATAAAAGAAAACAGAATTAAATATTTTGGATGATTACCGCTTATTTCTCAGGAAATTTAGAAAAAAAAGCATATATTAAATGATGACCGCTCAACCATCATTCAAAATTTCCAGAGTCAATGGCTAGTGGAAATAATAAGCATTACCTGAATTTTAGCTCCTCTATACACGATAACTCCTGGAATGCAAGTCAAAGTTGTAAACTCGTAGGACGCAACCTGTTGATCACACTTACATGAAGTCAGATAACACTACAGCCAACTAGTGTTGCAAAATAATTATAACAAACATTTTTCAAGTTCAAAAGAAAACTTAGCAAATACCTCATTGTAATGTTCTCATTGCATATTTGATATAAATATCTATATGTTTCAATAAATAAATATTATGATGAGTTTTATGAAGGCTGACCTCTGAAAAAGTGCCTGTTAACTTGTTTAGTAGTGTAGATTTTCCAACAGAAGGAAATCCTACAAGACCCACACGTGCATCTCCGCTTTTAGTAACATCAAAGCCCTCACCAGCACCACCACCGCCTTTAGAGGTAGGTGTCAGCAGCTCCCGACGTAGTTTTGCAAGTTTAGCCTTATAGTAGCAACAGTAATCACCTCAATAAAGCAGAGTATAAACTAAAATTTGACGAATAAATTGATAGATTGTCAAGAGGAGGCAAACATAAACACTAACAGGTGGTTCAAAATTCTAATGCTCTAGCTCAGAAAAAGCAGCTGTTGTAGTATATTAGATAATAAAAGGAACCTTAAGAAGACCAAGATGATGGGCTGTCGCCTTATTTTTCTGTGTCCTTGCCATCTACCAGAGGAAAAAAATAATGGTACCATTAGTTTCGCAAACCACAATAAAATGCAATCGAGTGAAATGAGGCACCAAATCATGTAAACTTGGAAATTAACAGAAAGAATTAAAGAACGAATGCACAAGCCATATTGATAATTTATAATTACTACTTGTAGAACAAACTTTGAGAGCATATATAGACAGAATGGAGAATGATAACTGCACATATCATCTGCTTTTCGTGAATCTTCACATTATTGTCACCATAATTCCACCAAATTGACTAAAAAGTGCCTCAATTGCCAACTTGGACATTAAGAACCATATGAATCCATTATGCAAACACACACAACTTTTTTTCTTGGTTTCCACTTCCCACAAATTGTAACCAATCAAACATACAAGTTCCACAAACTCTAACAAAATTAGATTCATCCGAGTGTCGATTAAACCCTTGTGCAATAAATATTAATAACTAAGCGTTCTCATCAATTAGCACTAATTTGTTAATTGCTACTAATAAAACAAACTACGAGAGCGCATATACAACAAACAATAACTGCATAGATCATTCGCTTTTCTCCACATTATTAGTCACCACATCTCCATCAATTCATCAAAAAGTACTTCACCTACCAAATTGAACCTTAAAAATCTGTAAGAAACTAAGAATCCACAATACAAGAGCATAAACACTTGTTTCCCCACTCACAAATTACGACTAATCAAACAAAGCAATTCCACATATTTATAACATGGACTTCGAAAGCAAAGCGCTCCATCTCTGATTTAAGAACATACTACAAAAAAAACCAAAAAAAAAAAGCCATTCGACATGGATCGATCGAGGAACAGCTAGGGTTTAGGATTAGGGTTCTACGCCGAGGGGGGACGAGGAGATGGGAACACTACCTCATCTTCGATGTCCTTGATCTTTTGCATCACCGTCGCCATTGTTGTCGCTTCGCTGCGGAGGAGGTCGAGAGTTTCGGATTCAGCCCTTCTTCTTCTTCTTCTTCTTCTCGAAGATTCTAATTAAGTCCGGGGGCCGAACTGAGATTTTGTAGGGGAATTAGCGCACTCGACCCGAACCCGTTCGGTTAAATTCCGATCCGACTCGAAACATTTTATTTACATCGTAATTAATAAAATATTACAAAATTTACAAAACATTTTATTAAATATATAAATATTGAAAACCCGATTCGTCAACCGGGATCCGTGGCGCAATGGTAGCGCGTCTGACTCCAGATCAGAAGGTTGCGTGTTCGATTCACGTCGGGTTCAATATCCCCGATCCGATCCACTAAAAAAACCATCCATAAATGGATTTTTTTTATTTTTTAACTTTTTCCAACATTACTTATCATCACATTCATATTTCATACACCTATTTCACCACATTTTATAAGTGCAAAAATATAAAAAAGTATGTATCACATCATATCATATACATCAATGCATGTATGTATGTATACATGTATTCATTTTTTTTTATTTTTAGGATTTTGTATTATTCGGAGGGAGAAGAGATTTGGGCCGGGCCGGGCATTTGGGCATGTGGGGAGGGGGAGGGAGCATGTAGGCCCATGGACCCGGCCCATCTCTTACGATCAACACCGTGTCCATGCCCCATATCAGGTGCCTCTCCAAGTGACAATGTAAATACCATACACCTGGCGCATTAACAAAATATATAGAGTTAATTTCATAGTGTTTATGTAGAATACTAAATATATCCTTACAAAATTCAACACCGTTAATTTACTATCCTTATCTCACTTACAAAGTTAAGTATTTAATCTGTGATTAACTTTAAGACCGTAGGGACATATATGCACAATATTTATACAGAGTTGTATAAATAATATAATATAAAAAAAAATATCATAAAAAAAAAAAAGATTACTTAACCTTAATCCACTGCTAATTATTATTATTAGTAAAAAAAAAAAAGGGGGCGGGGGGTAAATTAGAACTCACCAGGGTTATTAGCAGTGAACCTGATGGCTACCCACCCATTCCTGGGAACCCCAACAGTGTTCTTAAAAGGAGGGTCCTTCAAATTATATCTCAGGGGGTCCCTCCACTTATCAAAATTTCCAAAACCCCACCCCACTACATAAAAACTGTAGCCATGCAGGTGCATGGGGTGGCTCTCTCCCTGCACCAGTGACGTTCCCTGGAAAACCACCTCCAGTTTCCGGCCGAACTCGACCGGTTTCACCTCCGTCGCCCTCCGCGTCCATAGTAGATACTGCGGCTGGTCATCTGCGGTGAAATTGAAGTAGTAGGGAGGCATCGTCGGAAAATTTACGCGGAAATCGCCGCGGACGCAGCTGTAGTAGGCTTCGAGTATGTCGATGGGGGGGTTCGCGAAGCTGATGTTGTTGAGGCTCGCCGCGAGCCTAGTTTGATTAGTTATAAGAGACTAAGAGGATTAATCAGCATAAACGTTAACTATAGGGGACTATTAACTTGTTAAATACTAAAATTTTGAAGGGTGCATTATGTCACATTGCTCAAATATTGTTCCTATTTATTTATATATAAAGACATTCACATGCTAATCAACAATAGTTATAAGAAATTAATTGCACAAATTATATAAACTATTCCTGTTTTTTTCTTTTTTAATATTTGAATTCATATATGAGTGTGAGAACATTCGATCAGTTTGATTTGCATGTACTGCCGCTAATGTACGTGTACGCATGCAAATATTAACTTTCACTACAACAAAATTAGGCTATAGCGATATTTTTAAGTATTTTTAAAATCTAAAAAAAATGTCGCTGACAAAAATACCGACACTTATTATAAGTGTTGCTATATGTGCCGTCGCTAGGGTGTATAGCGACACATTTTTGTAATGTGTCCCAAAAATATGTCCCTATAATCTAATTTTGAATATAGGTGAAATATAGATAGGACACTTATACAAAAGTGTCACAAACATGTGTCCCTATAATTTAATTTTGTTGTAGTGTTTTAAAGTTTTGAAACCTGGTCCCGTTGGGTCCTGCGCACGAGCTACGGCGGCAGGGGAGCTCATTGACGGACACCGTCATCACGATCCTTTCGTCGAACACGGTCGGCGGCTCCTCCTCCCCCAGTCCCCTCAGTGAGAAGCTGAAGCTCGTAGCCGCGTTGGAATCGTTGTAGTACGGGAGCGGCGGAAGCAGTGGCCTCCCGCCGCCTCCGATTCCCGGGAGGTATGCGACGACGGCGGTGGCTGTGGTGTTGTCGGTGGTGTTGAGGAAGTCGAACGCGCGAGCCGCCATGTAGTAGAGCCCCCCGGTAGGGCTAGGGTTCTGGTCTGCGGCGAGGAGCATGTCCATGGTCTCCCCGGGAAAGACGAGGGTGTAGTCGGAGGTGTAGGGCTTGGTGTAGGCTCCATCGGAGCCGATGACGGTGAGGCGGTGGTGGGCGACGGAGAGGAAGAGCCCTGAGCTCATGGCGGCGTTCACCACGCGGAGGAGGTAGGTTTTGCCGCGCTCCACCATGAGTCGAAAAGTTTCTACGTACGTACAAGAGAGGCACTAATTAATTAAGAGTGCTAAAACTCTTTTTGAGTTATTTTTTTTCCTCGTTTTTATATAATTTAAAATATTCAAAGTTAATTCTACGTGAGTGATAGTTTCAATTTTGTACATTCAACGTTTAATGTGTTATCATCATGCATATAAGCAGAATTATATAAATTATTTCTGAATTATTTTCTACGAAATTTATATATGCATGATGATTGTAAAAAAAAACAAATTAAGTTGGAAAACCTCTTCTCTAATTCACTTATCAAATATCTCAACATGCATGTTATCAACCAAACAATGAGTATATATCGATCACGCATATATACTATCATACCAGGAATCATTTAGTGATATAAAATTTAAAAATGATAAAAAAAAAATAATCAATTAGCATGTCTTTTTGTTGCTAGATGGTAGTGCTTGAATGGAAGGTGACATACGATCCCTATAAACCAAAAAGTGCAAAAAAAAAGAAAAAAAAAGAAAAAAAACTGGAGAGAGAGAAAAATTAACCATTGGAGGAACAAGGAAAGAAATCCCCAGGTTGTCCATTGATGGTATAAGCATCTGATTTGTTGAAGTCTCCTCCACTCTCTACTGCTCTTCTAAGCACCACATTCACATCCTCCATCCACCACTCCCCTATATTTATAATAAATAAATAATAATAATAATTCAGAAGAGAAAAAGATGGTTGGTTATTAATTACTCATTAATCTAAATCAATATCTATTTGATTAATCAAACATGCATGTCACATTTTAAAAAAGAATAAGCATTCAATATATAAATCTTTCTCAAACTTTTCTCATAGTTAACTATATTCTAAGCTCGAGTACTTAATTTTCACTTAAACACTTTAGTCTCTGTATTTATCTTAGTTTAATTATGTAGATATAGGAAGGAACATGAAGTTTTACATAGTTCATCAGAAGTTTAAAAATTAACACACAAATTACAAACCAAGTATGATGACAAACTCCTTGAAGGGCCTGGGGAAGGGATAGCGTGATCCGAGCGGCGGATACACGACGATGGCGCCATGAACGGTGGCCCGGGCGAAGTCGCTGTGCGCGTGCCACCACACCGTGCCCTCCTCGGTGGACAAGGCGACCGCGTAGGTAAAACTGGTCCCCGGTTCGATCGGGCACTGCGTGATGTACTCAGGCCCGTCCGACCATGGATTCCGCAGCTGCTTCACCCCGTGCCTGCATGTTCATGAAGTGTACATACATATTCCAACCACAGAAACAAACATGCATTGATTTAAAATCATGAAGAAATATTGTTTATACTCTTTCTCCTTATATTGAAAATGTTTTATATATATATATATATATGTTTAATTACCAGTGGATAGTGATATTCTCCTTAGCAAGGTTGTGCACCTTCACCTTCACTGTATCTCCTCTCCTAGCATACAAAGTTGGCCCAGGAAATTGCCCATTCACTGTCAATATACTCTTCGTTTTGCAGAGCCGAGTGTAAGCCACATCTTCAACCTGGTGCATGCATGCATCTCAAAGCAGCCCACATTAATTATCTGGTACCTCCCTCATTCTTATATATATATATATATATATATGTATATATATACCAAAAATAAATAAATAAACAAGCAAATGTTTCAGATTCATCTGAACTTTAGAGAGTTTTACAAATGACGAACAGATTAATTAATTATGTATATTCGAGTAAGTTTACGTCGATCATTTTTCGAAAGTTCTGATCGTAATGATCTCAAACTGCGATAAAGTTCAAAAAGCTTTTATCGATCACACGCACCGCGAAGACATGGCGGTGGGTCTCCGAGGAGACGGTGTCGAAGAAGAGAAGCCCATGAAGAAGCAGAAGTAGCCAAAAGCACTTCATGATCTCTCCTCAGTTGTATTTTCCAATCACAATTGGACTCTATCTATGGGCTTATATATATATATATATATATATATATATATATATATATATATATATATATATATATATATATATATATATATATATATATATATATATATATATTTATTTATATATATATATATATATATATATATATATATATATATATATTTATTTATATATATATAGGGAGAGACACTTAAAAGGGTGGGTGCAACCGTGCAATAGGTTGGGGCACGTATTAATTAATGGAGATCGAAGTAGCAACTTGGAGCTAAGAAGTGCTTTTCGTTTCAGTGGCTTATTTGTGGAAGGTCTAGGTTAAGAGAAGCACTTAATTGAGATTGCCATATTTGGCCACTTTGAGAGCATTTTCGATCTAATTTTGTTTGGTGAAGATATAGCATAAAGGCCTACACGCGTACGTACCATATATATAGATTTTTACTTTTTATTATCATATCCATCGATCAAATAATACACAGATACTAATCAAATTCAATGCACTTAATTGTCTTGTAAAGAACAAAACCCTTTAACAAAGTATCGTAGTAGAGACAAAGATAATGTAGATTATATATATTAGCTATGATGAATTGTTTAGATGAATAAATATTGTTTCGATCTCTTTTGTTTACTTAAGAAACACATATGCATGCAGAAATTGGTAGATAAGAACTAGTATATATATATATACGATCAAATATTGTTTAAAAAAATGTAAGATATTTAACCTCCAAATTATTGTTTTTTTCAAGATAAGAAAACTCATCTCATTGATTAATTATTATTATTATTATTTCGATTTTAAACTAAGTTTTTTTTAGAGAAATGTAGCATGATACCCGCTTCGTTTATTTTTAAAATAAATTTAGCTGAAAAATGTGAAGCAATTAAGTTTAGTACTCAGATATCAACTATCAAATCCTTTGCTATCTGCACTAGAGATTTTAAACTAAGTTGAAATGTGAGTTGTGTGTGATAGTAATTAATTCCCATATGGAAGTGGGACTTTTGAGTGCATTGGTAGTTGATAGTTTTAACCATCTCCATCAACAATTTTTTAACCTCAGGCTAATTAGTGATTGGCCATGAAATCACATGCAGTAGAACTGCTAGCTAGCTAGCTAGCTTCCTATAACTATTACATTTCTTCTTTACTATCATATTTAATCCAAATTCAATGGTGTTTTTGCTAATTCATTTTGCACACCCATACAAATTTTGTAGGCACCTCTATCTCACATTCAACAGTGTGAATGTTTGAATCTGTGGATTTGCCCACCAAAAGGAGACCTCATCTATAGATAGGGTCTACTTTATTAAAGTGAGGGGTTACTAACCAAATATTGCCCAAAACAAGGGGATTCTTATTCTCTTGTGCATGGCTTGTTTGGCCCCTTGAGGATATATGTAGTCTTTGAATTGGTTAGTGCATTACTTTCTGATCATAAATTAAGTTTGTGTACAAGTTAGAAAATATATACTGTCAAAAACATGTTATTATTACCAGTAATTTAATTTTTTGGCGCTATGTCTTCAATATAATTAATTAACACGCCCACCCTCACCATTTAATCATTTTATATATATGATTAATTTTGTAAATTTTTTTTTTTTTTTGAGAAAAGATAGCATACTGCCGCTTTATTCATGAGAAAATAAATTCGGCTACAAAGGAGAGGCAACCAGGCCTCCTAACACGAACGCGAAAAAAAAAAAAAAAAAAAAAAAAAAAAACTCTAACCCATACAGAAAGATTCCCAGTTTGCACGAGTCGATCGAATGATCGCAAAAAGGTTCCCCACGTGTCGATACTTGTTCTCGAAGCGTCTTCGGTTACGTTCCAACCAGATGAACCACCACGTGGTGGCGATGGTAACCAATTCCCTTTTGCCATAAGCGCCCGTCTTTATTTTACTGACTCCCCACAATAACTCCACCGTTCTGCAGAGACGGGCCTCCGCCTTATTAGGGAGTAAGCTCTCAAGAAGACATTTCGAGAAGTCACAGCCAGAAAAAAGATGGTCAACCGTCTCCGTTTCCCTCAAGCAAAGCACACAAACGTCCTCACCGTTTCAACCTCTATTTACCAAATTGTCGAGTGTTACTACTCTTCGCTTAAGGATAAGCCAGACAAAAATTTTGACCTTTAAAGAAATTTTAATTTTTCACAGCTGAACGAAGTGCCGGTCCTGTACCCCACTGTCTTGCAAAAACTTGTACAGAAATTTAACCGAAAATTTTTCCGAATTTGTCCATCTCCATCTTACTGCATCCCGTCTCTCAAATAGTTGGACGCCTACAATGAATTCTTCCAAAGTTCGAACCTGTCCTTCCTCGATTGTCGAGCTTGGAATGAAGCCTGACAGAATTTTTCTCCACCACCACCCGTTACTCCCAGAACACTCCTTCACCCGGTATAATTTGCTCCTCACCGCATTGAACACGCGGGAGAACTGACTATGGAGAGGGGGATTCCTTACCAAATGTCAGACCAAAAAATCATTCTTTTACCATCTCCAACCTCATAGGTGATCCCACATTTAAATAATTCGCGACACCTTCGTGTAGAGGTCTCCTGCGGCTATAATATAGTCCCTCAATTAGCGGTCCCCAAAGGTTGTGTAAGTCAACGAAAAATCTCCACCACCATTTCGCAAGTAGCGCACTGTTTAAATTATTTAGATTCAAGATACCTAGCTAGACCTCCATCTTTTCTACCCCTGCAAATCGCTTTCCAATTCACCAAGCATTGCCTCCCAGGATGTGGGTCCCTCATTTTCAGAAAAAAGCCCGACGCAGAGAGTCTATGCGCCGTATCATCCATTTAGATGCTCTGAAGACCGAAAAATAATAAAGTGGTAGATTAAAAAATACCGAGTTGACAAGAATAAACCTACCATCTAGAGAGAGTAATTTGACCTTAGAACTTTGCGCTTGTTGAATGAAATAACATAATAATAATAATAATATCTTAGGATTTAGGTAGTAGCCTGTGACACGATTTTTGGAAAACTCTTAATTAGCAGTTTTCGTTGTCATTTATCGTTTTTTTCCTCTTTTTTTTTTTTTTTTTTTTTTTCTCCTATCTCTTTTGATTCTCTGTCCCACTTCTGTCCCACTTGTATTACTTGCGCAATGGCCAAAGAATGGGGGAGTGATGGAGAAATGAAAATGGGTCCTCCCAAATGTGTATTTTTGCATACCACCATTAATTAGAGCTACAACTGGAGTGTTCAGACCAAATCAAGTAGTACCGCGCCACCACGTTTTGCCACCAACACAGCACGGCACGCCGGTGCGCCTCAACAGGCACCCTCCTTTATATGTAGTTGGCACATCCGCATGCCTGAATAATAAATTACAATCAAGACCAAATCAACCAAAAACCAGCACAATCTGGTAAGGGGCGGAGTCGTACGTCCCACAATTCACTTATGACATTACATAATTTATTAATCGATAGATTGAAACTCCCTACAAAACAACTTTATTCTTTCCAAATGCTTTGCGAAGAATTGAAAAACTTAAAAATATATATATATATATATATAGTAGCTAATTAAGCCCTCTTGCTTCATATCCTATTATACATTGCAAGCAGTTTCTTTAGTTCCACCGCCTGGCCCTTTAGGTGGCCGAAGCGATAATAGCTCGGGATCCTCCATCTCCAGTTTCCTAGCTGTTATGGCAAAATAAAAGATTAAAGATAACGAAACGGAGTTAGCGAGTATTTGGATTTATGATTTATTATTATTATTATTGAGATTAATTTGTTTATGGCTAATCACTAGCGATAAGAAATTAAACACATGACTGCAGATGAAACTTTGATCGACAAACACGTAAAGCAATAGCCAGGCAGTAGATAGAGAGACCTATCCAGGGCTTTTACTGTGGCAAGAAGAAAAATTAAATGTGCAGGTCCCAGAGGCGCTAGCTATGCTCCTTTTTTTTTTTCTTTTTTTTCTTTTTTTATGAAATGTTAACCAACAAACCTGTGTTGCTGGGGTGTTCATTCTACCATTACTGCCGAAGGACAGTATGTCTTGCATGGGTACAATAGCAGTCCGTGCAACTGAAGAAATTGCGGAATGAATCATCGCCCAAGAAATGCTTTTCTCATTAGTGCTTGAGAGATACTTGTTTGCCTGAAGAAAGTGAGAGATTTTTTTAAAAATTGTGCATTTTACAAGATAATTCAACACAGATTAGCCAGCATCACTCTATGCAATAAGTTAATACATCTTGTCGTAAAAGATACTCACACTGCGTTTTTCTTCTGCAGTTAAGCTTTCCCACCATCCCAGCGCCTAAAACATGCGAGTTGTAGTTTTAATTACAAAACTCACGGAAACTTCATGATAGATAGATAGATAAATTAGGTACTCCATTACTTAGGCCTTGAGGAGGAAAGATAAAGCAAAGTTTTGTGAATCCTAACTGTATCGTTATCATGTGTTCCAGTGTAAACAACTTGATCCTGTTCATGGTTATGGAGCAAGTGCGGGTTATCTGGACCACCTCCAAATGCTGAGGCCATCAAACCAGAAATAAACGACAAAATTATTCAGGTAACCCTAATTGAAAAATATCTTCATTAATAATAAACAAAAGAGCCTTAGGGGCAATACCAAACTGGAGAACTGCCATTCCAGGAGCGCCAATATCTTTCCTTAATTGCACAACGTCCTCCGTTATCACCCCCTATAGAATTGATGGTAGGAAGTAGCAGAATCACAAACTTACACTATATTAACAAAAAAAAAGGGAAACAAAGAAAATAGATACAGATGAAGAATGCTATTTACTATCTAAAATGGACAGTTTTCTTATTTCTAAAGGAATTCTTTTCTGTCACCAGACTATAAATTTTAAGATACTTCTATTGCATATAATTTATTCAATAACTTATTCCTACAATTTTTTTAAAAAAAAGAAAAAACTCAATAACTGACAACCCTACATGCAGAGCCTCTTCCCCTGTCTGTTCATTTTCTTCTTCTTCTTCTCTATACCATCCTTAAAGCCATTGTGGTTCATAAGTAATAAGAAATGGAGGACAAAATATGGACTTCACACCGCCTTTCTCTTGTCCTCCCTAATATAAATTATTCACATGCACTTGCTCCATAGATAAGATATGCGAATTATTGAATTCCCACCCCGTGAATTCTCTACCATATATTAAAATGTACAAATGTTTTGTTCCTTTGTTCCTCCGGTCCCCAGTAAGCAGGTCAACTGCTGGAGGAAAAAACTCCTACCATAATCTGTTGGAACTCGCCATTAAAATCTTACTGTATTAAGCAAAGAGAAAATAACAATCATCCTTATATTGCCCACTAGCATTTCCTCTATTTAATAATTTCTTTTTTTTTTATTTAGTCTTAAATGTTTGATATGTGGATCTAGCCATTATATCTTCTTCCTATTGTATTTCTTCCAACATGCAGCGGACATGCTAACTTGTCCAATCAAGAACTGACGCTTAATTAAGCATACCAGGTCCTCAGCGATGATATCTATTTTACCAACAGCTCTGAATATGGCATCAAAGAAAGCTTCCCTTGGTCCAGCCTACTATCAGTTGAAAAGGAAAAGTTAAGTATTATCAACAAATAGTTTCTCTAAAAAGAAGTATTACTTCTTCACATAGGTTAAAGCCCACCTTCCAACTTCCAACCAATGCTACCTTTGACTCTGCATGAACGAAAACGAGCAAGTTTCAACAATAAAAGTGCTTTCTCAACAAAACCATATTGTTTTGAAGCTTAAGTGTAAAGAAATATGTTAGCAGAAAGCAAGCAAAATAGCCATATCAAACTAACCTGAAGGAACAGCCCAATAGCCAGAGAAACCTCGGAAATGGTCTATGCGAAATTCATCGTATAAATCAAGTGCACGTCTGATTCTTTGTATCCACCATGTATAACCATTAGCTTCCATGGCTCGCCAGTCGTACAAAGGGCTGTTAAGTAGACAGTGAATTAAAGGGCATTTGGGTATCATACTCTGAAGTACTGAGGAATAATGCTCTACCAAAGCTCAATGATAATTTGGTTGAATGTGATATCCTGTCTTTACCAGAATGACAAAAGTTAAATACCACATAACAGCAGTCACTTTTGTTCAGGAAGGATAAGAAATACATAGAGAAAGGAATACAATGAGCTATATGTATCAGCAGATCACGATGATACTCTTGATGAGCTGAGGCCCAATGCTAAAATTTGGGACTACAGTTAGTTATATAGCTTTTTCAAATGGATCAATACTAATCCAGGAAGAAAGTTAACTTGAATCATCAAAACAAACTTTTCTAAGTTACTGCAATAAAAAAATTAGGCATACTGAAACATCCTGGTAAGGAAAAGAGTTTCGACCTGCCCCATAGCTGACCAGTTTCACTAAAGGCATCTGGCGGAACACCGCTGACAAGAGTTGGAAAACTATTTCCATCCTGAGAAAAAGGCAATAGTCATAAGCAACAAATTAGATGCCAGAAGCCTAAAATGGAAAAATAGATGACAGCTTGATGAAAATGAACTGCATACCAGCAAGAACGATTTCCTATTTGCCCAGACGTCTGCACTATGATAACCTACATAGATAGGCATGTCACCTATTATCTTAATTCCCAACTTTTGAGCATAGCCTCGAACTTTTTGCCATTGTCTTTGAAACAAGAACTGTTGTGCAATGAAAACATCTATCTGCATCATACAAAATACAGTTCTTATATGAGGGTCTGGCTATTCTTTCAAAAAATTTATGAGAAATAATAGATAAAAATGCTTACAAAGCCTTTGTAGTTTTGATATATTTCTTCCAAGGCACATAGATGTCGATTTTTTAGAGGTTCAGGCCACTCATTCCAAGAGAAACTGTTAATGCTACTGTCAATTGCAGCAAATAGAGCTGCATCTTCAAGCCAACCTGGTTAAGGACAAAATAAATTAAAAACAAAAAGGGAACTACAGCCTACCAGTATGACTGAAAATTGAATTATAGCAAAACACCCTTTTTCTGAAGTTAGTAAGCAGGTATCTTCACTTATATGCAGGTATGAATGGAGAATTAGTATGAAGCAACAATAATAAGCTGCATAACAATGACACACTCACATGAAATTTTAGGATCTTTTCGGAAGTCAGAAAGCTGGTTTTTGAGATCCCCCTGACTTTCAACAAGCCGCTCTGCCGCCTATCAAGAAAAAGTTTCAGAGCTTTTAGTTAGCACCTTTTTAAATATTTCCAATTATAAGCTACCCGATTCGCTAACCAATACAGCTGATTTGCAAATCAAATACTGTATGTAAAAAGAAAAACAACCTTCTGTTTCAGGTACATTTTTGCCAACATATCACTATGCGAAACAGATCAAGAGATGGCTCAGGGCCAACGATGAAATGTGTAATGGATTCATTCAGAAAACATCTTACTCGAATGAAATCTCATATTAGTAAGAAAAATGTATTCAAGATCTTGTATAATAAAGCATTAGCCAGCATAATGTTTAGACATATGCAAAACAAATTTACAGTGTACGGTAAACGTCGCATTATTTAGATTTAAAACCAATAATACTTCGGCAGTCAACCAAGGCGCAACTTAAAAATAATGCTGTAACAATTGTAAAACAAATACCAAGGATTACCAACTAACCTTTGCTATTAAAGGGTCCTTTATTTCTGCAACAGTTTCAAATTCAACACGTTCCATATCCCTATCATTTATTAAAAAATTAGAACAAGCCAATTATTATATGCTTATTTTGACAGCAGCCAAGAGAATGGGATACTCACAATAGTTCTGGAAGTTCATCCACCCTTAGTAGGCCATCTTTCACGAGCTCTTCTAAAGAAATCAGAAGAGTATTACCACAGTTTGCATCCTGCATGCTGAAGAATTACATCAGTTGTGATAATACAGAATTCTTATATCAGTAGAGCAATAGAAAACTGCCCCTACCTTTAATTATCTCTTACAACAATTAAATACAAGATAAAACAGTTCAATCGAGTAAAACTTCATAGAAATACATGATACAGAGGAGAACTAGAATAGAATTATCATGATTAATCAAGCCCGTACTTCATATAATAGCATTACCTGTCCTGCATATGGAGATCCATCTTCTCTTGACTTCCTTCCCGGAGGAACAAGAGGAAGTACCTGGGCCAAAATATCCTCATGTCAGATATAACAAATTCACTAACCAAACTAAACCAGCTCAAATTTTTTTAAAAAAGGAAAAAAGTTGAGAACTCCCAGATAGATAGATATATATATACATATATATATATATATACTCAGGAAACAATTACTAATAAAAATCAACACAATTTGATCATCAACCTATATTGCTGCGTCGCAGTGATACCGCAATTTTGGTCCATGTAAATGCGACACTATAATAGTGTACATAAAACAGGTATCATTTGAACATTGAGTAATGTTACCAACAGAGCTGATTTTGATTTGAATCCTATCACTATACACTGACGGAATTTGGCTAGATTCAATGATTTTCTCTGTGACATATCTATTAATATCACTTCCCTCGAACATTAGGTTGAATTAGACATTGCGAATTATTTCCCCAGGGACATATCTATTAATATCACTTCCCTCGAACATTAGGTTGAATTAGACATTGCGAATTATTTCCCCAGGCCCTGCTAAAAATGCAAATTTTAACGTAGCATCATCCACTCTGATAGTCCAAACTAGAATATAATCTTAGCTCAGCGAAGGAGGATCATACAAAATTACAAGAAAAAACAAGGTTAAAAAAAAAGGAAAATACCTGCCAAACTGTGCATCCGGCGGAGTGAAGCCAATCTAAGAACAGGAGGGCCTCGCCGCCGAGATCTCCGATACCGTAGGCCCCTCGCAGCGAAGACGGGTGGAGGAGCACCCCCGCCCTCCGCCGCCGCCCGGGATCCACCGCCGGGAACCGCGTCGCGTATTCCTCCGGCAAGCCCTCGCCGGCGGCTACCGCGGGAAACTCCGATCGGACTGCCGAGATCCATCGAGATCGCGATCGAATGCTCGGATATCGCCGAGATCGCAACGCCGGGGATCGATCGGCGGCGAAGTGAGGTAGGAATGGAGATTTGTGGGTGAACGGAGTGGGGGAGGAGGAGGAGGAGGAGGAGGAGGAGAAGGAGAAGGCGATGGGATCGGGGAAGAGGAGCGCCATGGGAGATGGAGGGGAGGATGAGAGGGTTTAGGGTTCAGACTTGAGAGGAGGTGGAGAGCTTGGGTTTAAGGAGCGAGGGAGGTGCTGGAAACGGGTGGGCGGGTAGCACGTGAAGCGCGAAGCGTGATGCGTGAAGCGGAGGGGGACGTTTTGGATCGCGGGAAGTAAGTTTATTAGTTTCCGATTTACGTGAGCGATTAAAAGAGATTATTATTACCTCAGCTAGGTAGCTTAGCTACTTGATGGGCCTAAGCTAATTAATGGGCTGTAGTGGGCCGTATGGATCTGCAGTAGCTGAATAGTCCGTCCCCTTTTACACGAATATTTGCTTTATTTTTTATTCTTATTATTATATTATTATTAACACGATGGTCCACTAATAAATTCTTCCAGTTTCGTAGTTTTCCTACGAGCCTTTCGTTCTAGATTTGGCATAACCACCAGATTCGGATAAGGGGCCAAAACCCCGCCAACCCAACCCCACTCCTGCATGCTGATCAACTTCCTCCCTCCTCCTCACGGTACTACTCTCAAGTCTCAACCCCTAGCTTAGCTA
The DNA here is from genome assembly GCA_029204045.2 of Tillandsia leiboldiana. Taxonomy (NCBI): domain Eukaryota; kingdom Viridiplantae; phylum Streptophyta; class Magnoliopsida; order Poales; family Bromeliaceae; genus Tillandsia; species Tillandsia leiboldiana. The sequence goes on along the minus strand of CM055075.1, from coordinate 29,148,044 downwards.
CCAAAATGATGAATCGGAATCTCCTCCTCCGTTCCCTTCCCTGTTCCTCCTCCTCCTCCTCCTCCTCCTCCTCTTCCTCTCTCCTCCTACCCCCTCTCCGCACCTGTGTTGCCGCTGCCCCCTCTTCTTTGTCGTCGTCGTCGTCGTCGTTTCCGGGCGCCGTGATCGTCGGCGGAGGGTTATCGGGGCTAGGGGCGGCGGCGCACCTGGCGTCCCACTCAGTGCCGTTCGTCCTCCTGGAGGCCTCGGACGGCGTGGGCGGCCGCGTGCGCACCGACGCCCTGGACGACGGCTTCCTCCTCGACCGCGGCTTCCACATCTTCCTGACGGCCTTCCCGGAGTGCCGGCGGCTACTGGACCTTCCCTCCCTCGACCTCCGGCCCTTCTACCCGGGCGCCCTCGTCCTCCTCCCCGACCGCCGCTTCGCCCTCCTCTCCGACCCCTTCCGCCGGCCCCTCCGCCTCCTCCCCTCCCTCCTCTCCCCCGTCGGCTCCCTCTCCGACAAGCTCCTCGTCGCCCTCTCCCGCTTCCGCTCCGCCACCTCCCCCGACGCCCTCCTCCTCTCCGCCCCGGAGTCCCCCACCTCCCTCCTCCTCCCCGGCCTCGGCTTCTCCCCGGCATTCGTCGACCGCTTCCTCCGCCCCTTCCTCGCCGGCATCTTCTTCGACTCCGACCTCTCCACCTCCTCTCGCCTCTTCCACCTCGTCTTCAAGGCCCTCGCCCTCGGCGACAACGCCCTCCCCTCCGCGGGCATCGGCGCCCTCCCCCTCCAGCTCGCCTCCCGCCTCCCCCCGGACTCCCTCCGCCTCCGCTCCCCCGTCGCCTCCGTCCGCCCCGACCTCCCCCCCGCCGTCACCCTCGCCCGCTCCGGCGACGTCGTCTCCCCCGCCCTCGGCGTCATCGTCGCCGTCGACCAGCCTGCCGCCGAGCAGCTCCTCCCCTTCGCCTTCCCCCCCATCCATAATGATAATAATAATAATAAGAAGAAAAAACCGGCCCGGAGCACGGTCTGTTTGTACTTCTCCGCGGACCGGGCCCCGATCCGGGACCCGGTACTAATCCTTAACGGGTCGGGTCGGGGCATAGTGAACAACATGTTCTTCGTGACCAACGTGGCCCCATCCTACGCGCCCGAGGGGAAGGTGTTGGTGTCCGTGTCTTTAGTGGGCTCGTACCATGATCGGTCGGACGGAGATTTGACAGGTCAGGTGCTGGAAGAGCTGGGCGAGTGGTTCGGGGCGGAGGATGTGGGAGATTGGCAACATCTGAGGACTTACCGGATTGATTTCGCCCACCCGAACCAGACCCCACCGACCGACCCCCTCGGTAGGGACCCCCGGGTGGCCGAGGGGGTGTACATGTGCGGGGATCACTGGAGCTGGGCCACTTTCGACGGAGCACTCCTGTCCGGTAGGAAGGCGGCAGAGGCCTTGATGAAGGATACAGGATTGGGCCCCTAATTAATAAACAAACCTCTCCAATTCATCATTTATTACTGTTTTAAGATTCGTGCTTATTATTATTATTATGACATCTCAATTTTAATTTGTTATACATGTCGTATATATATGTGTACTGAAATTATTCATTCAATTATTAATTGCTCATCAATTTACAACTTGTTAATATATAACAAAAGGGTGACCAAACATATATATAGTTTTATTAAGCTAAAATTGTAATAGTAAATTTCAATTTAATTAATGAAAAGAATTTCAAATGTCTGACTCTAAAAGCGGAGGGTACGTGCACATGCGCAATCAATAAAAACAACTTTTGAAAATAAAAAAGGGAATATCAAATTAATTAAGTTATTTATTATTAATTTACAACAATAAAAAAAATAAAGATGTGGTTCCCACGGCTCCAAATTACGAAAGTGTAGCCCGAGGAAAGGCAACCTCGATCACGTGAGGTGCGACACAACAGTGCCATGCACCGAGCACGTTGCCACAACATTACTTTTGTAAGAAGCTTCAATTACTAAAGTCTAATAAAACTTCCAGAATATTCCACGCGACTATACCACTTGTATTAACATATAAGTGGTTAAATAGTTTTCCTATTTTCTTTTTTCATAAGTTAAAAAAAAACATTGGAGAAACTTAGCTAAGCTTTACTGTAATATGGCTTCAACTGCATGTTTGTTTATCACTATTATGGATTAAGTTTGATTATTGATATCTAAAATTTTAAATCCGAAGTCTAGTAATTATTTTGTATTTGTAACTGAGTTTATTTTTAAAAAATAAACGAATCGAGTTTAATCAATAGATTCTTAGATTTGTTCTGTTTTTTTTTCAAGAAATTAAATAGGAAGTATTAGCATGCTAAACTTTTTTTTTAAAAAAAAAACATTAGATGAAAAAAATAATTAAGCTATGTTGCAGCAATGTTTGGCTCAGTCAACAATTAAAAAATTAAAATCATTCATTTATGTAGCTAACTTATATAATTATGAGCCACACATTCTGAAACAAATTAATCTAAAAAGTGTAAATTAATAGTGCATGAATTAGAAGGATGATTTTGTGACCATGTTTTACAATGAAGAAGAAAAAGAAGAATTTTTTTACTAATGAATTAATGTTAGTAATTTCTCGCTCTATTTTCAAAAATTTTAAAAATTTTAAAAATTTAATTTTTATAATTTAAAATAATATATAATTCAGATAAATTTTATAATTTATTATCGATTTTAAAATATATAACATAAAAATAATATGCGGAAATAAAAATATTAAAGAGCACCTTAGCAGCTTAGCTCACTCTCTACTATAAATAAAATAAAATAAAATAAAAAACTACCAAAAAAGAAAAAAAAAATTCCGAACACACGAAGAGAGAGAGAGAGAGAGAGAGAGAGAGAGAGATAGAGAGAGAGAGCAAAAAAAATAAAAATAAAAAAATAAACTCGAGGAATAAAAAGAGGGGGAAGGGTGAGGGTGGGGGGGAAGGAGCAACAGTTACCTCCGAGCTATACTCTACCGAATCGCCCCAATCGTTCTTCGTCTCCCTCCTCGATCCCCTACGCCGCATTCCTCTTCGGATCCCGATCCCAACGGTGGTCGCATCGTGGCGAATAGTGGGGATTTGGGGCTTCTACGGAGGCTTCCCTTCCATTTGAGCTCCATTTTGAGGGGGTGGAGGTGGAGCTAGGGTTATGGTTCTCGCGATGCGGTCGCGCGTTGCAGCTCGCGTGGATCTGGTGGAGTAGAGGCGTGGGACTGAGCTTCAGCAAATGGCGGTCATGGCGCCGTGGGCTGTGTTGTTTATGCTGGTGATCCATCCCTTTCTTAGGGTTTGGGCCAACATGGAAGGTATTGGGTTTTCTTAGTTTTATAAGATTTAATGCTGTTTCGAGTTTGTGATTGATCAGCTCCGGGAAGGGTTTTTCTGATTAATCGTGGTTGGTTTGACCTAGCGGATTGTAGAAGCATACAAGAGTAAATTGAAAATGGGAGCTAACGATGTAGGATTCCTTTTATTATTTTGAGGTGATAAAGCTTTTTCTAGGTGAAATTTGTTTATATGTTTTGGTAATTCATCTCTGTATTCCTGCTTAGATTCGTCGACAGATTGGCAAAATGACAGTGATGCATCTTAGTGCCGTCGCAAATCACACTTGATTTTGTTTTTAAGCGAACAATGACGGCTAAGAACTTTTAATTCATCTTAATTATGAAACATTTCTGTTCAATCAAATGAGTTATGAATGAAGTAGCTTAAGATCTCATCAATAATTCGAAAGCCGTTTATGAGTCATAAATTTGAAAATATTAAAGTATTTAGGTGGTAACTACTTTGGTATTCCCAAATATAATGGGTTTTTCTTTCCTCCACTACAAGTGGACTGGGTTTTGATGGAAATTTATTTCATCCATCTTTAAGTTTGTTTCGACTATTTGATTTGTAATCTACTCATTTGTAATTATGCTGAAATATTTGTATAGAAATTTATAATAAAGATACTTATGCATGTATGATGCAAATTTCATTCATGCAAACGTGCATGAAAGGCTGTGTGCATGCATGCGTAGCGTCCTGCTCGTGAAACGTCCTACGCGACTAAGTACTTTTTATCACCTTTTGTATTTAGTAGAGCAAACAAAAAAGGGGAAGTAAAGGTTGTGCTATGCTATATAGAATGCTTCTTCTTTTTTTTTTCTATGTTCATAAAGAAATATAAATCTTTAAACCACCATATTTGATGACTATAATACGTGAGGTTAAGGCAACTAAAGGTTCTGAAATGTAGCAGACATAGATTGTTCAATCTGGGGATGTCTTCTCTCATTTCTTGCTAGTCTAATAATTCTTTTAAAGATCGCCTGGCTTGCCTTTGGATGTGAACTTTTACTGTAAATCAGTTAAGCTTGGTGCTGTTTTCTACTGATCCTCACATTGTCTGGTTCTGATATCAACAGGTGATGCATTACATACTTTAAGGACCAACTTAAATGATCCTAATAACGTGCTCCAGAGTTGGGATCCAACACTGGTCAATCCTTGCACATGGTTCCACGTTACGTGCAATAACGACAACAGTGTTATCAGAGTGTGAGTGGGCTCATTCTAATGCACGTACCTACTATTTTTGGATTTGATTAGCATTACTCCATTTACACAAATTACTATTTTCTAATTTCAGTGATCTTGGTAATGCCCAATTGTCTGGTACTTTGGTCCCCCAACTTGGTTTATTGAAGAACCTTCAGTATCTGTAAGTAATGCATGGCAATGAGTTCTAACTCTTTATTTAGTATTCAATTTGTGTTAATATTTGTATTCTTCTTTGTAATCATATGTTGCTAAAATTGCCTGGCATTTATTTTCATCTCCCTTACTTATAAACTAGCATAAACTTGCTGAATTAAATGAATAAAAAAGGGAAAAATGATGGGTTGCAATTCCAATTGTTTGTGCTCGATGTTTCCATTGGATTTTCTTTGTAGAATGATTGTAATACATTTTAGTTGCATAAAGTAGCTTTTACTTCTCTCGGTTCAAGTTCATGGTGGAATCAACAAGAGCAAAGGATCATGATATTCGATATTATCATTTTGGAAAGAATTATAACAAACATGGTCTTAATCACAGTACTCATTTCTTGAGATTTAGAACTATTGTGGCATTTAAGCTGTTTTACAGATTTAGCACGTACATGTTTGTCATCTCAGCCAATGTTATGTTCATACTATTTAAAGTTTGACTTGGAATAAACCTTCTATATACGCTAAGAAAATATCTGGGAAGAAATATTTCACCACAATCTTTTGTATGACACAGTTTCAAAACTAGGCTTTGTAAACAACATAATTCTTTTTCTATTTAAAGAAAATGCAATAGCATTTGATAAATCTTATCGGAGCTAGGGCTCCACTTAGCAGTCATGTAGTTGTACTATTTTTGGCAATGTTTTCGAAGTATTGACTATTATCTTAAATAATTTTTGATAACAGGGAACTTTATAGTAACAACATTAGCGGTATCATTCCTACTGACCTTGGAAATCTGACAAACTTGGTGAGCTTGGACCTATACCTAAACAATTTCTCTGGAGAAATACCTGACACGCTGGGGAAGCTAACGAAACTGCGTTTTCTGTACGGTTATATTTATTATCCTTATTTACATGAGCCTGCCTCTTTTTGGCACTACAAGGATAGCTTCAAATGGCTTTTAAAAGGCAGGAACTGCTTTATTTAATAAAAAAGGCATTATTTTGGTTCTCTCTTTCCAAAGGAAATATTAAATCATAAATTAGCTGGTTAGTAATATTTTATTTTTCTCCTGATGCTTGTGTGTAAGGACAGCCGGCTTAACAACAATAGCTTATCAGGCCCAATTCCTCAATCTTTAACCGACATCAATGCGCTCCAAGTTTTGTAAGTAGATTTGCTTCTTGTTTGAAAGTTCTTTTTTTTTTTTTTCTCTTTTGGTTTTTCTTCTTTCATCACCTGGTTTTGTTTGTTAAAAAAAAATGCAGGGATTTGTCAAACAACAATCTATCAGGGACAGTGCCATCTACAGGGTCCTTCTCGTTATTCACACCGATCAGGTTTGTTACTGATAGAAATTCGTTAACTATATGGCTTTTTGACCTCCTCCACTATACTCCACTATAGGCAATTTTGAGTAGACTCTCCAACATTTCTTGTGTATTTATTTATTTATTTATTTGATCGACATTCCTTTATTTGGTCATTTTGATTTGAGTTTTCTCTGGCGGTTGAATTGGGGATTACATCAATGGCAACAGCTTTTTTGCTTATTATTCATTAACTATTAACAAAACTCGCAGTTCATCAACTAAAAAGTGGGCAGAGCCATTAAGTTTAACGAAAGTCCCATTAAGCAATCCAAATAACTCAAATCCAATGAGCAAAAGTTGAGGGGTGTCAATTGAAAAAAAGAAAAGAAAAGAGGAAGTAATGCTGAGGAATATTTCAAGATGGCCTAACTGTGTGTATACAAGTGCAGTTTTGCAAACAATCCTCTTTTATGTGGTCCTGGAACGACAAGAGCTTGTCCAGGTGGCCCTCCCTTAGCTCCACCCCCTCCATTTGTTCCTCCAACACAACCATCATCTCAAGGTACTAGTTCTTGCTTGCTTCTGCTCTCTATACCTTTTAAACATTGAGCTTTTTGGTCAACATTTTAATTATAAGCATTAGATGCTTAATTGGCCACACAGTTTTATAATTTTTCTAACCGGAGTTTTTGTTTCGATGCTTTGAATAGGTAGTAGTGCCTCTAGCACCGGAGCAATTGCTGGAGGAGTTGCTGCAGGTGCTGCATTGTTGTTTGCCGCCCCTGCTATTGCATTTGCTTGGTGGCGTCGTCGTAAGCCCCAGGAGTATTTCTTTGATGTACCTGGTTAGTATTTTCATTTCCAAATCATACATGAAATATTTGCTTCTACGCCCCTGTAAATCATAAGAAAAAAAATCTGAATTTTCAGATATTTCATCTAAAACTTAATTTCATGGATCTACACCCTTTTACTTGCAAAAGCATCCCTTTTCACAAACCATCAAGGGGTTAATAAATAATGGGGATTTTCATAAGAAGCTGTGTATTCAAGGGGTATGTGTGAAAATTTAGATTTTATAGTGGTCAATATGTAATTGACGATTTTGCCTGGATATATAATATAAAAGCCCTTTTATATTATGACTTTACCCGAATGTGACATATGATATGTTACAATGCCATATACAGCTGAAGAAGATCCCGAAGTTCACTTGGGTCAGCTCAAGAGATTCTCACTTCGGGAACTACAAGTCGCAACCGATAATTTCAGTAACAAGAACATCTTGGGGAGAGGTGGCTTTGGCAAGGTTTACAAGGGTCGTCTTGCCGATGGGTCTTTAGTGGCAGTAAAGAGGCTAAAGGAAGAGCGAACACCAGGTGGAGAGCTCCAGTTTCAAACGGAGGTCGAGATGATTAGCATGGCCGTGCATCGGAATCTGCTTCGTCTCCGTGGTTTTTGCATGACTCCGACCGAACGGTTGCTTGTGTACCCCTACATGGCTAATGGGAGTGTTGCTTCTTGCTTAAGAGGTGCATACCTTCATCTTGTGTAATTCAGGAACCTGGTTATAATGTTGTCTTAGAAAATAAGTGTTGACATAGTTTAGTTGATTCATGTCATAAATAAATAATTTATTATTCCCTCGTAGCTTATTTATGGAAGTAGGTTGGTAGAATTTTTCAGAATAAAACGTGCCGTAGGCATTATTCTTTCAGAAAATTTTGGACACATCTCACTTTAGAAAGCTGATATAGAGAGTATATATGAATGTTTTTTTTCTCCTTGGTTTGTGTTGCTTTTTATGTATCAGTGGAGGTGAAGAGCTCTTTGAAGGCGGTATCATATAGGTTTCAATAGTTCCAATTGCCCAAGTGAAATCACAATATGGGTTGTGGGGTTGGAAAATCACAGGTTTTAGAGGCTTCGATAGCATATGTGATTTATACTAATATGTTGCTTAAATAGACCAAATGCTTGTTTGCAGAGCGACCACCGTCTGAGTCGCCACTCGATTGGCCAACTCGGCGACGCATCGCCCTGGGAGCTGCTAGGGGCCTGTCATACTTGCACGACCACTGCGACCCGAAGATCATCCACCGTGATGTCAAAGCTGCGAATATCTTACTAGACGAAGAATTCGAGGCGGTTGTTGGGGACTTTGGGTTGGCTAAGCTTATGGACTACAAGGATACTCACGTAACAACTGCCGTTCGCGGGACGATCGGCCATATTGCTCCGGAGTATTTATCGACCGGGAAATCTTCGGAGAAGACCGATGTTTTTGGGTATGGAATCATGCTTTTGGAGTTGATTACGGGGCAGAGGGCATTCGATCTCGCTAGGCTCGCGAATGATGATGATGTTATGTTGCTCGACTGGGTAAGTAATTATTCCTTTGGAGGGTTATTCAATCAAAAGATCAGAATATTTCATTATGTAATTTGGAGGGGAATAAAAAAACTGTCTTACATAAATGTCATATCCAGGTTAAAGGCCTTCTCAAGGAGAAAAAGCTGGAGATGTTGGTGGACCCCGACCTACAGACTAACTACATAGAATCCGAAGTCGAATCGCTTATCCAAGTGGCACTACTATGCACCCAGGGCTCGCCAATGGAGCGGCCAAAGATGTCGGAGGTGGTGAGAATGCTCGAGGGAGATGGTCTCGCTGAAAGATGGGACGAGTGGCAGAGAGTCGAAGTTGTACGACTAGAAGATGAGATCGCCCCTCACACCCGTACTTCGGAGTGGATATTAGACTCTACAGATAATCTCCACGCGGTCGAACTATCAGGTCCTAGATAATTTTTTTTTAAAAAAAAAAACAAAATGAAAGAGAAAGGGAAATTACTGAATGCTTGTCTAATTATTTCTGTGTTCGAGTGAAATGGTATCAAATGGGGGTAATTGTGGGTGGTTGTTTTCTTTTTCTTTTTCTTTTCGATCCCTTTCAAGTTACACATGTTAAAACTCAGTTTCTCGCGGGAGGTAAGATGATTTCCAGCTTCTGCACAAGTCACTGTATGTAGACTCTCTGCATGGAGAGCACAGCTTTGTCAATTAAGGTGGAATCTCCCGGGTAGTGCTTGTTCATAAGTTGTAAGGAGCTTGTTTATGCAAAAAAATGCTTCCTTTTATATTTGCCTATGAAATGTAAGCTATCTCTTCTTCTTGTATCATCAGTTGTGTTTTGTTTTGTTAAAACTTGTCATCTAACTCGCATGTCAATTATTATTGTTTTAAATAGGTCTAAAAATTTAGAGTGATTGATGAATCGGGTTGTAAACTGCTCTAAATCGAGCTGATATATCATATTGTAATGTTTTTATTGAATAATTTTGTCCAATTTATATTATATGATTCCATTGAATTATTTATATTTAATATTATTTCCAAAGTTGTTCTTACGAAGTTTACCAATAAATTTACACTAGTTACAAATTTTAAGGCCTATTTAAGACAATGGTAAAGTACAGGAGTTAATGTAAAAATATAATAATTAAGACAAGTGCTAAAGTGCAAAATATTTGTTTATAATTTGATCTATTTATTTCAGAATGTGGTTAACATTCAACTTTATATAATTACAACTATTAAATTCGAAATGTCTAAATCAACATAAAATTGAATGGACACGGAAATGTATAGATTTTCTGAAATAGCTAATTTTTGTACCTGTTTCCTAAGCAGATTTTTTTTTTAAAAAAAGAAAAAATTTTAATGCCAGGAAATCCCTGGAGATGCAGAGTGAGCAGAAGGAGCAGGTGCAGAGGAATCAAATCAATCAAATTGGACTGAATTTTTTTGCACAACTAACAAACAAAAAAAAGTAATCATTTGAACATAAACTCCCAGGCTCCCCCACCCCCCTTATCATTTTTTGGTGGGTTGCTGTGTATTATTAGTACTAAGCCACCTCATATATGTTCTCTTCTTTTCTTTTTTTTTATTTTTTGCATACAAAATATTTTTTAATAATTTTTTTTATATTTTGTAGTGTTAATTTCTTATCAATATTTATTTGGTTGAAAAAAAAAAAATTATATTTGTTTGGTTTTGTAAAAAAAAACACTTGAGTTTTTGTTTTCTGCCGATTTTCGACTCTTTTTCTCAAATCCGTAAAAATAATTTTTCGAAAAAAAATTTTATGACTAAACAAACATAAAAAAAATAATTTTTACTGTATTTTACGGCCAACTAAACAAAGCCTAAGTGTTTTCTTTTTCCCACTCTTATCTCAAAGTCACCTCTTTCATTTTCAATCAATAATGACTCATATTACATGTACAAGTAACTTAATATAGTCCATCTCAATCAATTGAACCTTTTTAAAGATGTTATAAGATGTCATTTTTAGAAGATGTTATATCATCAGATAGGAGTTTGGTCAAGGGAGGGAACAAAAGTGGGAGAATATATTAGCATTGTAGCTTTTCCTGGATCTGTAGTGCTATTTTTAAAGCATTAATTGGAGGGTGTAGAAGCTGAGACTATTTGAGTAGACCTGGTCCGCCACATCATCTGTTGTTATCTTTATTTCATGTGCTCAAGATATTGTAACTCTCCCTCCCATCAAAAATTATACTTTTTAGAAAAATAAAAGAATAAGAATTGTTCACATTGAAAGTTAAGATAGGATGGAGTGTCGTAGAATTAATAACTGATCCATATAAAATTTTATAACATGATGAATCATATTTTAGTAATGATTTCTTACTTCATCTGTGCCATTCAATATTGACGACTTGAGTTAGCCCACGCACAAAAAAAAAAAAAAAAGAAAAAAAAAACACATAAAACAATAAAAAAACTGTGCACTTTTGTTTGCCTCCTAATGATACAAATTTACACTAGTTCATACATAAGTTGGTGTTTCGCGTAATCATCATCGTTACCATAATTTAATTTTAATTTTGTTTTCTTATGATGGGTCAACTTTAGCTAGGGACATAACATATTGATTCTATCAAGAAACATACTTTGATGTAAGTTTTGTTTCATTAAATTGATTACGTACGTTTTTCTGTAAAATTATCATCCATCATTCAGCAAACAAACGTACAATTATATAAATTTTTTGTTAAAAAAAAATAGAAAAAGAGTAAAGTATATATATATATGATGTCAAATTAACAAGATCTTAAAATTACAATTTCTATTCTATGTTTTAAACTTTAAATTTGGCTTTTTAGAAGCGAAACCAAATAGGTTTAATATGGCCTTTAATTGATTGATTAAATGAATAAAATTTCAGGGAGAAAAAAGAAGTATCTTAAGCAAGCTCTCGATTTGTATTTAATTATCAAACATTTATTAACTAATACAACTAATCTATTATGCAAGCACTAGTTGTCCATGATCTCTTCACAAATATATATGATGCAACATTTAACCAGATGTAAAATAATAATAATAATAAAGGCCATTAAATTATTTAATTAATTATTTTGTTTATTTCCAACTATCAAATTGATTAAACCCACAGGAAATTTGATTAGTGGAAGATATGAATAAATCAATTATAAAATCCTATATAATTATGAGATTGTGTTTGCCACATAAAAGATATTGTGTTTGCCACCCTAAATTTAGAAATTTATTTCAGCTTTTTACCAGAGTAATAAACTAATTTTTGTTTGATAAAATACTTGTTTATGGTTTGTTTACTGTCGATAGTGATATTATATATATTGAAGAAGTTAATTAGGACAAATACTAACCAATTTACAAAGTATGATTTTTTTCATGAATAATTGATTTCTAATAATGTTATTCCTTTCACACTATCCAGGACTTTGTCCACCAAACATGCAATATTTGAGCCTCACATATAAACATTCCCACTATTTATTCTTTTTCATGGCCAATGTGCATGCTATTATTTTTTTTATATATAAGTTTATTATATAATTTTACTCTATAAATTAATGGTGGAAGGATCATACATTCATATATTGTTCCATATTAATTTGATACATCAATTTTCTACTCACATATTGTGAGCTATGAATTGCATATGATTTTCCTAAACAAATACAACTTGCATATATATATATATATATATATATATATATATATATATATATATATATATTTGAAGCTCCCTAAATGAGGTACAAAATAGGTGCTCAATTCCCCTACTTTGAAACACCATTATTAATAAGAGAATGCATGCTACATGAAATTGATTGGTGCTCATAAATATCCCACAGATCTCTCTCTCTCTCTCTCTAAAACCAGTGTGATGTGATGTGCTTTTTCCAAACAGATTAAATAAATTAAATAAACAATAAAGGGCATCTTTATCCCACATGCTTGCTAATTAAACCAATCATTTTTTTTAATTTTTTTTTTTTTTTTTTTAACTTCAAACTAAGCCACCTCTTTTGTTCTCAAGTCCAGGCTAGCTAACATGATGAAGAGACTGTCCTTTGAGTGGGTCCCACCTGATTAAGATAAAATTAAAAAGGGTTAGGAGAAATTCTTGCCTAGACCAGGTCTATAGACCAGACCCCAAGACAACAAACAAATCCTTTGGGTGATTGAGAATTATGATACTGTTTTGCTAAGTATAATGGTGCATGCTCTTACTTCACAGGAGTGTGGAGTAAAAACTTTGCAGTTAATTTCTCATTAATGAGTTTTCAATACTCTATATTCAATTCTTTTTCACTGTATTAGTTTGGCTTTTTAGAATTTTGATAAGCTCAAGATGTACATTGTAGATAAATTAATAAAGTTGATATTGTAACTGATTAATATATAGTTCTTAAACGATGTGCACTTATATGATATAAAGTATTATAATCTGCATGCGACGAATCATAACTGCACAAGCTAGCACCACGAATGCTTAATCATAATTTGAATTATAAATTTACCATTATTCGAGTTAAAAAAAAAAAAAAAAAAAACTACAATTAATTAATATTTGGACTGGCCTATCCAAGATGTATAGTATTCCATCTAATTTTCAAATTGCAAGTACTCTGGTCCACAAATATGACATGATAGACCTTGTCCAGGGATATTAATCCACCCCTCCTCCATCAAGCTGCAAACCATAAAAAAAGGAGGAGTAGGTCAACCAAGGAAAAAATGAACAAAGACACATGGGTCCAGTTACCTGCAGTGCCTTTAAATGGGTCTCTCATAAGTCATAAGATGCAGCTAGCTAGGGTTTCTGGATTGTGCAGATGGGGAACTGGGGTGCACATGGGAGTAGAATAGTAGGGCTTGATGAATAATGATATCCCAGAACTGTTCCATCTTGCACAGTCAGTCAATCAATTAAGGAGAATTATTAGAAGAGAGAGTGCATGTGGAAGGAATCACACCAGCTTTGATTTGTTATTCTGCAACAACTGGTCTGGTTGTGATCTCAGCTGTAACCCATGGAGATTAATTACTTGTGTAAAGCATGATGCATGTACACAAGCTGGGTTGGATTCAGTAGTCATCATAAAGAGGTGTTATTTTGGTCTACTAACTTATCCTCTCAGTTGCCAACAAAGTCCTCTTGCATGCACTGCAATTTATACTCCAATCCAGACCTTTTGCAGTCTGTACCCATTAAACTAACCATACCCTCCTCTCTCTCTCTCTCTCTCTCTCTCTCTCTCTCTCTCTATTCTAGCAGATTATTTTTTTTTAGAGAAAGGCAGTATGCTGCCGCTTCATTCATAACGGGTGTGAACTTAGCAACTGGGCAGCCGATATTCGCAATAGAGCAGTCGGGCCCAAAAAAAAAAAAAAAAAAAAAAAAAAAGAAACTAGGTACAGTACTTAATCCAGTTTGAACGGTAGATTATTGAGTATGGCTATTTGACTAGCTAGCAAAATCTTCAACACCCACTGCTCATTAAGAGATGTTGTTGCTACATATATCACTATATTTGTTGATGCTAATTGTAAAATTATATGAAGCCAAAAGTTTTAGCTGTTAGAGAACGGTATTTTTAATATTTCAGCACTCTCTCTTATTCGAACTGATCAGAACTTTTTGCTCTGATACTATGTGAAATTATACGAAATTAACAACCGTTTTACTGTAAAAGGTTAAGCGGTTAGAGAAAGATCTTTTTAATATTTCAACACTAATATATAAAATATTCTGTGTAACTAAAATTTTATATAGAATTAAGACGTGCTAATTACAGAATAACGTATCAGATCGGTAGAATAATGATGATAATATTTTAGTAATTTCAAGAGAAGAAGATAAAGAAAAAGAAGAAGAAATAAAATAATAATATTCACAATTCTAATTTTGAAAGAAACAAAACAAGTGAAGATTATATTAACTACTTGGCCTCTTAAATAGTCAAAAATAATATAAAAAATAACTTACTCTCTATTAAAATTAAATTTATAAACATTCATTGTGAAAACATATTGTGATTAATATCTTTATTAAAAATAAGGCTACATCTTACTTTTATCGTCGTTTTGTCGATTATTATTATTATTTTTTTTACATGCAAAGAAGCTTTCAGAATAAAAACCATCTAGAGGGAAGGAGGAAAAAAACAAAGGAAAAAACTATCTGTACATTCCTCTCAGGGGTGTACATCATACACCTGGGACATGAATGCTCCGGATTAATCTGAATTTTTTATTTAAAAAACCTTAGATTAATCCGAGCCGCACCTGTTAGGGTGTACACCCCTAACAGGAGTGTAGCCATAGCAGAACTCAAAAACAAAACATACAACAATAATTATTATTATTATTATTATTATTTTTAATTAGAAATAATCATAGATTAGGTAATCCTACCAATTGCCAACTTGGATAACAAAAAAAGACAGCTAATTAGCTCATCATAAAACAATCATCATAACATGAATGCTCCGAATTAGTCCGAATTTTTTATTTAAAAAAATTCAGATTAATCCGAGCGGCACCTGGTGTAGCCATAGCAGAACTAAAAAACAAAACATACAACAATTATTATTATTATTATTATTAATTAAAAATAATCATAGATTAGGTAATCCTATCAATTGCCAACTTGGATAACAAAAAAAAATAAAAAGACAGCTAATTAATTAGCTCATCCTAAAACAATCATCCAACCTTGCATAGTAAGCAATCCTATTTTTTTTTTAGCCCCACACCAATCACAAACTAATCCAATACAAAAACCCCATCTACTTCATGTATGATAACCCCACTTTGACACTCTTCCTGACACATCAATATCATCTTTGGTAATACCACCAAAAACCCTTCATTCTCACCCTTCTTAATTCCTCAAAAAAATAGACTAATTTTTTTTTAAAAGAAGAAGAAGAAGAAGAGAAAACAAGTCTCTGTACTTTTCACACAAATCTAACATCAAATCCCTTTCAAACCAATCTAATCACCCACCAATCAAGATCATTGATTAGATGACACACCAAGTAGATTAGTGTCACTTCCAAATGAAAAAAAAATATAATATCCCCCAATCATATGGCTACTACAATGATTAAGAAACAAAAATCAACCTAAACATTATCCCAACATTAATTATTATTTTTAAAAATTCAAACTATTTTAAATATATTATTAATTTATTTAAAGTATATCGGTACTTTCATGTCTCAATTGTTACTCAGCTCAACTAATTTTATGTTATTTTAAACATAATTTGATCCAATTTGATCTTTTCGGCATAAAATGAAATGCTGACTAAAAAAAAAAAATTTATATATTTTTACCACCATTAATATCACTTGTAAGAATAAATGAAGATTTTTTTTGAAAATTTTGATGTCGTTGTTATTTTTACATATATTTATAAAAATATTTATTTTTTCAAACTTCTAAGTATATTATAATAGAGTAATTTTTAATATATATATTAAAATAAATAATACATGTAAAAATTGGAGTACTTCAATGTTTAAAAGTAACAATATGAAAATAACACTGCAACAATGCATGTCCTAAACTAAACATTTAATAAAAAAATTTGTTATTATGCAAATTATTTTGTTAATGAGGTAAACAAAATTAGGAAAGCAAAAAAAAAATGGAATTAAAAGCCTAAGTAGGGTGGGCCACACTAAAGGATCATCAGAATCTCCATCATCCATCATCCACCATGTGGTGAAAATGTGTGGAGGAGATTACTAAAAGGTAACAAACGTTACTAAATTTAGCAAAAGTATTAATAAATATGGGAAACAAAAATGTTTAAAAAAAATTGGACTAAAATTATTTAATTTTTTAAGAAAATTAAAAGTTATAAAGAGATGTCAATTTAAAAAAGGAAAAAGTTGAGAGGGGTCTCTCTACTCTCTACATATTTACCTATTTTATTTTTTATTTTTTTTAAAAAAGTTTGTTTTTATTTTTTTAATTTTCTCCTTGTCCTTTTACACTCTGTACTGTTTTGTTGTTGTTGTTTTTGTTGTTGTTGTTTCCCTCTTTCTATAATTTTACCTTCCTATGCTCTCTCCTCTCTCTCCTCTTTCCCCTTCTCCTCTCTCTTCTCTCCTCTCTCCTCTCTCCTCTCTCCTCCTCATTCTAGGGTTTACTCCATGGCTAGGGTTAGGGTTAGGGTTAGGGTTAGGGTTTCTCCCTCCTCGTCGTCGTCGTCGTCTCCTTGATCCCCTACGCTAGCTCCCGAAAGACTAGAAGCTAGTTCGAGAGAGATGGATCCGCTTCCTCGTCTCCCAATGCTCCTCGTTGTCGTCTTCTTCTTTGTGGTCTCGCCGAGCGCCGCCTCGCCCTCCGACGACGTACAAGCCCTCCTCGAGTTCAAGAAGGGGATCCAGGACGCCCATGCCCTCGACTCCTGGGGCGGGGACGGCGGCGGCGGCGGCGTTGCATCCCCCGGCGGGTGGCGCGGCGTAGCCTGTGACGACGTCGGGAACGTCGTCGGCCTCGCGCTTGATGGCCTCGGCCTCTCCGGGGACCTCAAGTTCTCCACCCTCACCGGCCTCAGCTACCTCCGCAACCTCACCCTCTCCGGCAACGCCTTCACCGGGCGCCTCGTCCCCGTGCTCGGATCCATGGCCTCGCTCCAGCGGCTCGATCTCTCCGGGAACCATTTCTACGGCCCGATCCCCGGCCGGATTGCCGAACTCTGGGGCCTCGTCCACCTTAACCTCTCCTACAACAACTTCTCCCAAGGATTCCCCCCCGGGATCCACAATCTCCAGCAGCTTCGGGTTCTCGACCTCAGATCCAATGGTCTGTGGGGCGACGTAAGAGATCTCCTCTCCGAGCTGAGGAACACCGAGCATGTGGATCTAAGTAGCAATGGCTTCTACGGGGATCTCACCATAGACCCACAGAACATTTCCAGTTTGGGGAACACGGTGCGGTACTTGAATTTTAGCTACAATCAGTTAAATGGGAAGTTTTTCTCGGCGGATTCAATTGCGGTGTTCAAGAGCTTGGAGACATTAGACTTTAGTCATAATCAGCTTAGCGGGCAGCTTCCGCCGCTCGACACGCTGTACAATTTGAAGGTATTTAGAGGTGGGAGAAACCTGCTCTTTGGGATGGTGCCCGAAGGTCTCCTTGAGAGTTCAATGCAGTTGGTGGAAGTTGATCTCAGTGGGAATGGATTTACAGGTAAAACGACCCCGTCTTTTGTATTCTGCTATTTATTATATGCTTGTCGCTTTATCATCCGTCGTTCCGTGTCATAAAGCAAAAAAGAAAATGCATTGAATTGTTCATTTTGTACGCGGAAGGGAAGTATTACTTCCGACAATTGTATCGAATCACTGTGAAATCTTCTAGGCGCTTTAAATGTCTGTCGGTGAATAGGCGAGCTAGGATTTCTGATTGGCTTGGGACATTTGGGTTAAGAAAATTATATTTGTTACTAAATTAAGAAGCATGTATCTTAGTAACTTGTCATAAGGGGTTAGCTTTCTAGAGAAGAGGGTAGAAAATAGGGAAGGATGTTAATCAGATTGAATGCAGATAGTCTGTTGAGTTAAAAATGTTACATTTCTTTCTTTGGAGTGTATTCCGAAACAGTTAGAAGAATGGAAATGAAGGATGATAGTTTATCGGCTTTCTTCCTGGAATTACTTGCTTATCGATCTACTTGGTTTCTTTATTGCTAGTAGGTTCTTAAGTTGTTATCGACTTTACTTCATGCAAAATACAATCTTCTGGTTAGCACATAAGGGTAACCAAGGTTTGTTACAATGTTAAGAGTCTCTGAAAAAGAATGGAAACATTGTCAAAGATGAATACTTTCTCATTCTGCGAGTCAAAAAGGGTTTATTTGATTGCGAACAGTTATTTATGATTATATAAGAAAGGATAGCTCTCTTAGGATTGGTTTTCTTACAGCTAGATGATTGTGGTTAGGAATAAAGCTTTTGTTTCCTGTGGTTTATGTTGTAGGGGGAATGTCTCGGACTTTTTGAGTTCTAGGGGTGATTCCTGTTCTCCTTGTAATCCTACTCTGCATTTACTTATCGAATTACTGGATGCTGTTAACTTGATTGGGTCATCTCATGATGTTGATTGTCATCAAACGGAAGTCATTCTCAGTAGATTGTAATTTATCATCTGTGTTTTGAATTTTGATTTAGCGTCATGCTTAAACAAGGAACGGAACTGTGAGCTTTTTGTTTAGTATGAAAACCTAGTGGTTTGCACCGATGGGATATGACAGAAAACCTTTTTGGGATCTTGGTCCCTAGAAAACTTTTAGTAGTATTCACATTGGAAAGATGGGGGAGATCTTGGATAAGAAAGAAGCTCAATTCTTGGATTAGTTTACCTGGAAGAATTAGCCTTGCTTTGTTCATGAATTATATATCCAATTCTCGTTTACTAATTCATGGAGGAATCATTATTGCTGGAATCACTTAATTTCTTATGCTCTTTTGCAGGGCCGGTGTATACTGTAAACTCAACGACTTTGAGGAACTTGAATCTCTCTTCAAATGCACTCTCAGGCCCTTTACCTTCTAGTATTGGAAAATGCACTTCAATTGATCTGAGTGAGAACATGTTATCTAGTGACCTATCTGCAATTCTGACTTGGGAAGATACATTGGAGACTATTGATCTAAGTTTAAACTCATTATCGGGTAGCTATCCAAACGGGGCCTCTCAATTTCAGAATTTAATCTCAATCAAGATACGCAACAATTCTTTGTCGGGTTCTCTTCCTTCTGTATTCGGAAACTACCCAAAGTTATCTATACTCGACCTTAGCCTGAATGAGATAACAGGACCTATTTTATCAACCCTCTTCACATCATCAACTTTGACTGTTTTGAATCTATCTGGAAATGGCTTTAATGGATCCATTCCACTTCTAAGCTCAAAGTCAACGGAGTCACTTGTTTTACCTTCCTATATTCATCTCGAGAGCCTTGATCTGTCTGATAACTCTTTATCTGGCTCATTACCTTCCGAGATTGGTAACATGCAAAGGCTTAAATTATTAAATCTTGCAAGAAATGAGTTATCTGGGGACATCCCAAGTGAGATTAGTAAGCTTACCGAATTGGAATTTCTTGATCTATCAAATAATCAGTTCACGGGTAAAATTCCCGATATGCTTCAGCCAGGTCTAAAGGCATTCAATGTCTCCAACAATGATTTGTCAGGAACTGTTCCTAAAAGTTTGGAAATATTTCCAGCTTCCTCATTTCGTCCCGGAAATCCTTTATTAGTTTTTCCAGATGGCATGCCGGCGGGAGGTGATAGCACAGGAATAGTGGAAAGTGGGACTAATCATCACAAAAAGAGTGGTGTTCAAATTGCTTTTATAATCGGTTCTATTGGTGCTCTGATGTTGATAATTTTTGCAGTAATCGCTCTGTACAAGGTAAGATCACAAGAACTTTGCGGGAGAAACGGCTTCAAATGCCACTTTTCTGGTAGAGATTTGAAGATCGGGAGGTTCAGCCGCCCTAACATGTTTAAGCCACAGAAAGACAATTCTGCCCCTGCTACAACAATAAGTTTTTCAAATGACCATCTATTAACCTCGGGTTCTAGATCGATGTCTGTGCAGAAAGAGTTATTAGCTGGGGCAGTGGAATATAGTTATGAAGATCCAAAGGGAGGCTCAGATTCTATGATTCCCAGTATGATGGATTCAACTGCACCTCATTTTGCTGATTCTCAACCGGCTGAGCCACCAACCAAATTGGATGTGTATTCACCGGACCGCTTAGCTGGTGAGTTGACTTTCTTGGATGACTCTTTGATATTTACGGCTGAGGAACTGTCGCAGGCCCCAGCAGAGGTTCTTGGTAGAAGCAGCCATGGTACGTCGTATAAAGCAACGCTGGACAGAGGGCACTTGTTGACCGTGAAGTGGCTGCGAGTTGGTCTTGTGAAAAACAAAAAGGAGTTTGCAAAGGAAGCAAAGAGGATTGGAACCATCAGACACTCGAATATCATCTCGTGGAGGGGATTCTATTGGGGCCTTAGGGAGCAAGAGAGGCTGATTATTTCTGATTACGTTTGCGGGGACAGCTTGGCACTTTATCTTTATGGTAATGCCTTTTTAGCTTTCATAGCCATCAGCTTGTTAAATACATTTCGGCAGTTTAGAGTATGTTTGATTTTGTTGATAGTTTTTTTTTTTTTTTCCCTTTTCTTTTCTTTTTCTTTATATATGTTGCACTGTCTCACCATATTTAGGCTTGCACATTTCTCCATGTAAGTACTGATATCACCCAACTTATGCTTTCAGAGTCAACCCCAAGAAGATACTCCCGCCTATCGGTTAGTCAACGAGTAAAGATCGCAATAGATGTGGCTCATTGTCTGTTTTACCTGCACAATGAGAAGGGCCTGCCTCACGGAAACATAAAACCAACTAATGTTCTCTTGACCGGCCCTGATCTCACCGCAAAGCTAACCGACTACGGTCTCCATCGCCTCATGACGCCAAGTGGCACCGCGGAACAAATACTCAATTTAGGCGCACTTGGGTACTGCGCCCCCGAACTAGCATCGACAAATAAGCCCGTCCCCTCGTACAAAGCCGATGTGTATGCATTCGGGGTTATACTAATGGAGCTCTTAACCCGAAGGAGCGCGGGGGATATTATTTCTGGTCAATCGGGTGCTGTCGATCTTACTGATTGGGTCCAAATGTGCAATAGGGAGGGCCGCGGGCCCGATTGCTTCGACAGAGACATCGCTGGGTTGGAGGAAGCTCCGAGAGTGATGGATGAATTGCTCGCGGTGTCTCTTAGATGTATTCTTCCTGTAAATGAGAGGCCTAACATCAAGACGGTATTCGAAGATCTCTGTTCGATAACAATGTGAGAGAGATTTTTTTTTTTTTTTTTTCCTCTTTTCTTTTTTCCTTTTTGTTGTTGTTGTACATGTAACTGGGGTTCTCATTTGTCCCAATTTTTTTTTTCCTGGGTTTCCAAGCCTTGCAGTCAAATGGCTAGTTTATAACATTTTAGTGTAAAAAAAAAAAAAAAAAAAGATTTGATCCATTGATTGATTGATATCATTTGAATTTGCTGGTTGAGTAGAGATCAATGTGTTTCATCAAGGCCCTTTGTTGTTTATCGATTCCTTTTCACTCTTATTCTCTCTTCTCGTGTCGATGCTAAATTGAAAGAAGGATTGTTCAACAAGTTATGAGGATTTTTAACAAATTGTGTTTAAATCATATCTATTTGCAGGATCAGCATAGAATTTATCTTCACTCATTTTTGTTATCTGGGCATGATATGTATAATTTGGCATGACAAAGTTTCATGCATTAAGTAGTTGTACATGTTCTCCATGATAGCACATTATAAAATTACTGAGAATAGTCTGAAATTGACACGGCAAGAACTTTTTTTTTTTTTTTTTTTTTTTTGAGAAAAGATTCCTCTTTATTTAAATACCCTTGAACTAAACAACTGAGGCAGCTAGGGCTCAGGAGAAAAAAAAAAAAAAAAAAAAAAAAAAACAAAAACAAAAACAAAAACAAAAACAACGACATATATAGAAATTAGAGCTACACAGTTTTCGCACTGCTCCTAACGTTTCTCATGATGTCCCTCTTATTTTTAAAATTTTGTTTTTTTTCTGCTCCAGTCAAATCGTTCATCAATAGAATATTATAATCACTATTTTTCTCTTTCCTACTCATCTATCTTTACCGCTGCTACCTTCCCAAAGTTTATTTATTAAATAATAATTCCGTATAAACTATTTAACACAGAAAATACGCGAGGCAACACTATTGCCGGATTCTTTATTTTCTTTTTATTTTGCATTTGAGAACATATATGTATATAAAACATTAAGAGAATATCAAATTGATCATACTAATCTGATTGTCAAAATGCAAATTTAAATTGATACGACAAGTAACTACAGAAAATTTTAGATGAAACAGAAATTACAGAAAAATGAGCTTGACAAAGCTTTGCTATAAAGAGAGTGTAAAACATAAAAAGAGAGTGCATCATCACATTAACCAACTTAATCTTGATAATTATGTATTTATAATAATAGTTTTGAACTGTAATGCCAACAAGGATCCGTGGCGCAATGGTAGCGCGTCTGACTCCAGATCAGAAGGTTGCGTGTTCGATTCACGTCGGGTTCAAAACCCCGATCCAAAACGGATCTTTTTTGAGTTTTTTTTTCTAAAGAAAATCTTAGCCTCCGTAGTGCAGTAGAAGTTAAAAAATTATGCTTTTTGCTTGCCCTGAAAATTCATTTCACTTTTGATGTGGTTCCGTTGTTTCCATGGCTTTGGTTTGCAGATTTTTGAGATTTGTTGCTTCTACTTAAATTTTGTTTGGTTATATTCGGCCTCATTTATTTGCTTCTACCTAACTTTTTTGTTTTTTGTTTTTTCTCTCGATTGGAGCGGGGACCGCTCCTCTTTTAAACTCTTCCACTTATTTCACTTCCCAGTTTATTATTCTTTTTCGCTGTCTCCTTTTTCATTTACTACTCGGAAAGTTGGCGGATTTAGAGTGGTTGTGTTTTATTTTTTTCCAACTAAAACTAGATATAATTTCCGACAAATTCGATCGATCGCCCTAATCACCATTCCCTCTTTAAAAATGAAATGTCCTTCCCAGTTAAAGATTATTTATTTACTCTACTAAACAAAGTTGAATACAATATTTCACAAAGACATAGAACTATAATTGCCCTATCTACTGTACACAGTCAAATTAGCCATTACCATAAGAGGTTGAGCGCATTTTCACCTGATATACCCGTCTCTACGAAGCTGCTAAGCGAGTTAGTTCTATACATCAACTAGGGTTGCTAGGGTTTGCATAAGCCGATACTGCGGAGTCAGAAAAGCCGGTTGCTTCTCACAAACTATCAACATTCTTCGATGGGTGTAGCTTGTTGAAGACATGCATGCGCGGGCAAGCAGGGATTTGCGCTTGAATACTATTTCTTGTTGGCATCGATAAACATGGCCCGCGTCCAGTGTTCGACATCTTCGGACTGGGATGGCGGAGGGGGCAAGGTCGGGTGCTCGATTATGTCCCAACCTTCGGCGACAAGGTTCTCGGATTTTCCATACTCGGCCATCTCAGGGGTGTAGAGGAAACTGGAGGTGGAGTTTGAGAGAATGTTGTCGCTGAAGTTTGGCTGATAAGAAAAATCAGAAACATCAGAATTCAGGAACTGTATACATTGATGGCCGGGGATTAAAAGTGTACCATTTGCAAAAAATCAACAAACAAAGTGTTTAAATGAGAGGCTCAGGGACGAGGACAATATCAAGATTGTGCAGTGACCACCGATGATACATTCCGCCCTACCAAAATAGAAAGTGCAATTTAGGCTTTACCAT
Source organism: Tillandsia leiboldiana (assembly GCA_029204045.2). Taxonomy (NCBI): domain Eukaryota; kingdom Viridiplantae; phylum Streptophyta; class Magnoliopsida; order Poales; family Bromeliaceae; genus Tillandsia; species Tillandsia leiboldiana. Next base: position 29,124,241 of record CM055075.1, on the reverse strand, counting down.
TATAGTTGTGTGCGCGCTATCCATTAGACTGCCACTAGAGGAAATGCCTGAATTTACGTTCCATATCGATCTATTCAGCGGCAGAACCTGCTTATTTGACCTGTAAATAGATGACCAAAAATTTCAATCGATTTCAATTCTGAACCATCATATTCGTGATAGTAGGAACCTAAAATATGTAAAGAGGTAATAAAGATTGTTTGATATGATTTGAGCAACACACAACACTCATATAAATACTTAGGAAACGAGACGAATTCATTATACCTCGACTGCGCCTGCTTTAATGAAAAAGCAGACCGTCTCTCCCTCGACGAAGTCAAAGTAGCCAATAATCTTGCAAACGCCTCAAAAGTGGAAACTTCGGAAGGCACTTCCAAACCCAATGAATTATAGCAGTACGCCGTAATGCATGCCACACTTTTCTTGAGGAGAGATATCCCTTTCTGAAGGTCCTTGTGAGTCTCCATGGAATGCTGAGAAGCAAAGGAGTAATTAAAACTGCCACTCCTCTCAGCACCGAGGAAAGACTTCTTTTCTGACTCCACAGAAGCAACACCAAAATTACTGGAACTTCTATCCGACCAAGAATTCTCCCCGCCGGATGAGCAGAAGTTTTGCCGTGGTATGAAAAGTGGATACTCATTACTGCATGACAATGGTAAAAGTGTTATGCTACTGAAACTAGTAAATCACTAAGGGCCTGTTTGGCCCTGCATTTTAGGCTACATCTCTGTCGTGCAAAAGTATTAGCCCATTTCATTGCCCCGCTTGAACAGCATTTATCCTGAAAATTCTACATTGGACACCAGCATCAAATTGCTGCTTTTATCCAATGCAGAGGGATGCGTTCACGCAAATTGAATGAGGTGGTGGGACAAACAGTCATTAAGTGCCCTATTTGGCCTCACTTCTGCTCCAGCTTCCAGCCGCTGCCACCTCTAGTAGAGGCAGAATATTCTGGAAATTCTGCTGTGGCAGGTCAAAAATGAGATTCCGAGCACCAAAAGCAAAAGTTTTAATTTGGAGCTTCTGTGGCTACTATAGAAAGAATTTGTCGGGGGATTTTTATAGTGTTTCAAAAAATAGCATGTTTCAAAAAATAGCACTCTGTAGAAAGTATTTCATCAAGTAACATTGCATGCTACACTATACAAAGCCTAAGTGCCTGTTTGGCATGGAACTTCTTTTCCACTCCCAAAAGCAGCAGTTTTTGGCAGACAAAGTGTTTGGATATTTTCCTATGATGAGCAGTTAACGCATCAATTTGGAGCTTCTGCTTCTGATATAGCAAGAAGATGTTTTAATGAGAACAGTTCTACTGCTTATTCGAGCTACTGTAATCAAACAGCATATCTCGAGAAGATCCAGCCAGGACAAACAGGCCTTTAACGTCTATTTGAGACACATTTCTCCCAAAATATAGCACCTTTGAGAGAGTGGGCGTGGTATCCAATATGTCTCCCGTTGCCATATGCGTGAACTTGAACCCTGAAGTAACAATGCAACATCAAGTACATATGTCAAGTATCCAATTACAAGTGCAACATAATACAGTCCAAGGGAAGTTCAAAGGCAAAACTTCTTGCTAAGCTTTTAATGTCAGCAAAGAAATTAACTCCTTAAATGAAATATGTAGTCGTAACTTGCAGACAGTTATAAAGGCTATTATATAATACATTTCAGAGAAATGATGAACATAAGCATAAAGGGTTGCATCACTATTCAGAAGATATGACAAATAAAATTCCTTTTCAGAAGGCATTATGAACAAAATTTTTCATGCCATTTTCTAACAATGTTTACTAGTGTGTACATACAAGAAGGAATTTGTCTTTCTAGGCAGCGTTCAATATATTAAATGGAAAAAAAAAAAGACAAATACTGGCATTTCTCATCTTTGACGAGTTGTTACATATCAACATTATATTTTCGTTCAGAGATACCAGTTGTAGCTTACCGCAAAACCTGCATTATGAAGGGATGGAGCAGCCAGTGTTGGAATTATTACATTCAAAAGATGTAGCATGTACCTGTTCCACAACCACAAAAAATTGGGTTTGATTCAGAAATATAACACCGAGAAAGAAAAGGTAAGTGGAAATTACATTCTCTACCAAATGCTCTATATATGAAAAGGAAACAAACATCAGCAAAACAAAAAAAGAGGTCAAATATTTAAGGCCAAAGCACAAAAACCTGCCTGCACTTTCACTCCTATTTCGATAACCACCCTACATTCTAAATTGCTTCAATTTCAAACTTGTATTTTATTCTTGATTCAAATAGGACAACAAAATTAAGATGGTTGTTCACTCAAAATGCTAAATTTCATTGAAACGAGCTGACAGATGACGCTGGTTATGCTTAATGGAAAAAAAATCATATAAACTAAACAAATCTATTATTTAGACTAACAACTTAAAATATATGTTCAGATGGCAACTCATTTTGGACTTCTTTTTCGACAATTGAAGTGCAAAACTGAAATTGGAGTATCTTGAAGGACGGAAGAAAGAAGGGAAAGCGCAAGTATGACAAAAGGAGTATTATGAATACCATAGGAAAAATGCGAATGTCTAAAAAACCTTAGATATGATCCTTGGTAAAGACACTATAAAGGCCACGTACGAGAACTAATATTGCACCTTCTATATAAATTGGAATTCAGAGTAAGAAAGAAAACAAACCCCAAAGAAGCCGCAAGCTCTTCAGATGGAACTGAATGTGGATCCAGCGCTCTAGGTAACCGAGCATTGCATATTTGATCATGTGGACCTTTATAACCATCCTTTTTTTCTCCATCTAAGTTAACCTGGAAATCAAGCCAATAAATCACAAAAGGTTCTCATGAGTGTTTTTTTTTTTTTTTTTTTTTTTTTTTTTTTTTTTTTTAGGAAAAATAGCTACTCACGAGTTATCAAGCTTATCTTTACAACATTTTGGTAGCTGCTTCAATAGCAATGAGCATTCACCAAGCTTTTATACATAATCATACTCGTAATGAAAATAATGGAGTTCAGAAGAGTTTCCGCAAATAATACAGTCGTCAAATAGCACTTACCCGTCTTATTGGGAACAGTTTGCAAATCTGTTTTATTACTACCAACTGTATGTGAAGCCGCTGAGAGTTGACTGCCATCTGAATTCAGGACAATAATAGAATGTCCTTAGTGAACAGCAACAATGGTGGGAAACTCTTGATTAAGAAAAAAAAATGAACAATACTGAAGAAAGAATGAACGTAATTAGAGGTAAATTCAGATCATCTAAAGTTTCCTTTTTTCTCCTTAGTCCATCCAATCCTGGTGGGCAGGCTATGCTACCAAATGATCCTTCATGCCTTGACATATGCATCTAATTGATTTATCTGATATGAAAATTCAACTAGCCAATTGATAACCTTTTGATATGGAATGACAGTACTATTGCATAGTTACACAAAAGATTCGACACAGTTAAAATCAGCAGTACAAAGTTACAATTAAAAAGCAATAGGAGGTTAGAAACTTATAATAAAAGGTGTCTAATTCATCTCTTAAGGTTACATGGCCGCATTATAGTAATTAGAAAATAATAACGCAAGTGGAGAACTTACATGACCTAAGCCCTGTGTGTAAATGAAGTCGGTGTAGTACTTTGAAAACTCTGCACGATTTTTCTCTAACTGAAAGTAACAAAACGAGTAAATTCCGCATGCATCAGTAAATCTTTAGCCCATTCTTCAGCTCAAATATAATTACAAGTTTGTGATTGAAACATAGACCAGAAAGTAATCATATACCGTTGCAGAAGCTGAATTCAACAACTGATATCTTAACTTCAAGTCATTTGACAACCCCTCAAGCTTAGCCTTTTCTGGACAGAGAACATTAATCACCAAAATTGAATTACCAAAAAAAAAAAAAAAAAAAATTCTGAGCTTGTAAGGTGTATTGAAAGAGACCAACCTTGTGAGAGTTGTTTCTTCTTGTTGGTTAGTTGATCCCTCAACTTTTTTATTTTCTCATTTTGGCTTACCCGCCAATTTAGCTGGTAATCTGCTCTCTTCTGTTGAAAGAAGAGCGTCGAGAAGGGTATAGTATTAGTTGCAAATTTTCTATAACGATAGCATAACTATTTACCCATCAGAACAATGTGATCTATGCGCCTATTAATGCAGAAATATATGCTTCTGCAACCTCGATCGCGCCTCTTAAGAACAAGGTGCTATCAAAAGTTTCAGCTAAATCCTTACAAGTAAACAACTCAAAAGGCAAATATATAGAATAATTTTAGCTAAAATATATTAACCGCCCTCTACGCTTGACACATGTTTAAATGAAAAGTTGCTTATATTAATACAAACACCAGATATTTCAACAACTAAAGTGTTATTCCATCTAATGCATAAAACAACTACCAAAACATCCAACAAAAGCTACGAAAAACCAGTGTGAGAATTGATCACTAACTATTCCAGACATGAAGAATAAACTACAATACTACGCCAGATAATTCCGAAGTAAAAAAGCCCTAGATGCAGGGTTTGCACACTAACCTTCGCCTCAAGCTGCTCGCTCAGCCTCGCATAGAGCGATTCTCTGTGAATTCTCAACGGGTTCAGAATCTGATTGTAATCGTTCAACCTACACGCAATCCACAGCCACGACATCAGATCAAAACGAGAACAAAAATCGCATCTCCACCTGTGATCGAACAGCATGATCAAAATCACCTATGATTGACGCAGATTGAGCACACGGAGGCGAGGTTGGACCGCTCGCAGAAGCCGCAGTTGCTGCCGCTCCTCCTCGCCATGCTCCGATTCGCTCTCCTCGCTCCGATTTCGCGTTCCGAGAGAGTAGGAATTTGGGGATTTTAGGGTTGGAATTAGGGTTTTGATTGGATTCGAAAATGGAGAGAGAGAGAGAGAGAGAATTCGAAGCGACGTTGGAGGAAGAAGAGGAAGCGTAGCTTCGAGGGATCGAAAACAGGTCTTCGGATTCTCTCTCCGCGACACCACGCGTGAAAGTCACGTGCGGCGCACGTGCCTACATGGATCGGACTCGTGCGGTGGGTTTGGGCCCGTTATGGCCCGTTTAGTATTTAAATTTGGGCTCAGAAATAGAAAACACGGCCCATGTTCATCTGTTTTGCTTATCCATTTTGCTTTTATTTATTTATTTATTTATTTATTTTGTGATTCAATTTTTTTTTTTTTTTTTTTTTTGTTGAACCTCTAATCTTATGACTCCAACATATTAACAAATTTATAGCAGCTTTATTATTTACTACTTTGTGACCAAATATGGCATGCTTAGCTGGAAATCACGGGATAACCCTGACACCTCATGAACTACCCCTTTTTCCCCACCCTCCACGTGATCTTCTTCGTCCACTCAGACCCACTTACTCGCACGTAATCGTGACGTGTGATTCCGAGGCCAACACGTGCCATTTGGGATCATGCGCACCTTAATTAGCAATGGTGCAGTGTCTCTTAATTACATGGCTTATTCGCATAATTAGGACTCGTTTGTTTCTCTGAATCTCCAACGGTGAAGTCGCGTTTCGCAGAAATTACCCACTAATTTGCTCTTAATTTGTGAGCAAATTTTAAGTTTTTTTTTTTTATTTTTCAAACAAATTATCATCATATTTAAATATTTAAATATTTTAGTTTTCACATTCATTTTATATTTGGATGAAAATTATGTTGTTTTTCGGAATAAGAAAAATAATGTTTAGATAGTTAGATTGGAGTAACTAGAATAAAAATAATTATAATTTTAAAATAATAATATTTTATCTAATTAATTAATATAAAAATATTAATTAAATAATAATTTAATTTATTTAATTAACTATAGATAATTATAAATATTAATTGATAAAATAATTAATAATAATAAATATTATTAATAAATAATTTAATTAACTATAAATAATTAAATAAATTAATAAATGATTACATAAAAAATAATTAAATTAGTCAAAATATTAAATTAATTAAAAAATTAATATAATAATTAAAATTATATTTATTTTAATTAAATTTTTTTAAAAGTAGTGATAAGTTTGTTTCGGAGAAAAAAAAAAAAAAAAAAAATAGAACAGTAGTTCTAATATTATATCAATGTATTTAAAAAAAAAGAAATTTACTGTTTTTCATCCTATGAAATTACAGGACAAATTTATTAGCTCTTTGTTTCCACCATAATTCAAATTTAATGCAAGGGGTACACTCTGTAGTTCTCTCTCTTATGATCAAATTGATTAAAAATATATATATATATTAGAATCTCAAATGTTTGAATTAAAAGCTTGAGAACTAAACTGAATTTGTTCATACAAAATATTTTTATTTAATAGAAAACGAGATCGAACGGCTCTGGTTACCGACACGTCAGATCAGAAACATCGTACGAACAGAAAAAATCACTGAAATTAATTAGTGACAAAAATGGTAGTTGGGATTTGGCTTTCGCGTATCATTAGTTTAGCGATTTAGGTAAGCAATTTTCCTACTTTTATTATCGTAGCAGGTGTGGTGGAGTTTGGTACGTGTACAATTCGTAACTAGCCCATTTACTTTTTGTATTTACATTTTTGTTTTTTAGCGAAAAGTGCTGAGGAGCAAAAAATAATTACTAATAAATTTACTAAATTAAATTTTATTTACTAAATAGCATCAATCAATTCCTACTGTTTCTGCACGTGTATTTGTACTATGCGCACATGTGTTTATGGATAGGGACGAAGATGAGAATACGTACATGTTATAGTTTTATTTAGCATTTTTAAAGTGTACGACACTACGATGTGATGTATTTATAGTAAAGTAAATTTGAAACAACTTATAGTCAACTGAATCCTAAGAACTTTTATATAATATATAAAAAATTATTCATTAAGTAATTTAGAAGTTTTTTTTGTGTAAATTTCGAAAGTCAAATGAACTCAAAAAAGAATTATCTAAACAGTACTATTATTATTATCATAATTAAAGATGTATTTTTGTATAATAATTTCTGGGATACATATATTAACTATACATTTTTAAAGTAAAATTTAAATTTTAAATTTTAAAATAAAAAATTTCGAAACATTCCAAATTTGCGCTCGGGGCTCAAAGCATGCGACGCTTATAGCTAATTGCTTATCCTACGTGTCAAAAAATTAAACACCCTCACTAATTACGCGATAATAAATATATTTAATGATAATTAATTAAAGAAAATCACGGGCTTTGGCGGGGCGTCGTTTTACCTCTAAACTAGTTGAGCGCTCTCTTTCTCTCTCTTGCTCTGAGTCTCTCTCTCTCTCTCTCTCTCTCTCTCTCTCTCTCTCTACTCTCTTACCTCATCATCGTCTCCCATGGCGAGGTCGATCGAGCCCTAGACGACCCCCTCCTCGCTCCGAGCACCGGCGATCCCCGCCATTGCCGATCCAGAGTCCACGATCTGCTCCCCGTCGCTTGCTCTCGAAGCGCTAGATCCCGAATTTGGTAGAGCGCCGTGCCCTGTCTCTTTCCCCCGTTTCTCGCTTTTTCTCGCTCCTTAGATTCGTACTTTGCGTCAGTTCCACTGTTTTAGCTTCGCATATCGCGAGATCTCTCGAGAAATCTAGTGTTCCCTGTAGCCATTGCTGGAGAGCTCGTGCTACCTTACTTATTTGCCGGAATCGACCCCTCTGTAGCTTTAATTTTGAGATTTGGTCCTTGATTCGGAGTTATACGCTACGATTTGGTGTACGGATCCCTTTCCTTCTCGCATTTGGTGCTTTGGTAGTAGAAAGGTTGGTACTTAGCTGAGAAACCCCTGCATTATGCGTTCATCCCTTTCTAATCCTTCCCTTTATGCATAGTTTGGTCTCATTGTTAGTGGATTCTACTGGATCAAGCTTCTTAGTTGTGCTGTGTTACCGATCTGAGAATTGATCTATGTTGTTTCCGTGTATACTAATTTTTGGATAAAGAGTAAGTTTTTGGGCTTATTTTATATTTTGGGATGTTGATTCAAATATGATTCAGGAAAAATGTCAAGGATTCCGAAGTGGAAGAGCGAAAAGACTAAAGTGAAAGTGGTCTTCCGCCTACAGCTTCATGCTACGCATGTAAGATTTGCATTTTGTGCATTGCCTTTTAATTGATCTTATTTTCGCCCTTTAGTATATTAATTGGGTTCCCGCATAGAGAGTAGGACTACTTTACTGGTCTGTTATACTCCATGGGGTGGAAGTGTTATTGTGCTTTTTTTTAGTGTTCTTTCACTTTCTTGTGTTTGCTTTTGAATTATCAACTGGCTTCCATGTGATCTTTCTTCCTTTGATTCTTTACTTGTTACTGTTGCTGCAGTTGGATATGAAAGAGATAAACAAATATAACTAAACTCTTCAATTGATGTTGTTATTAAAGTTATAATAACAGTTTCATAAAATGTTCTATAGCTGTCTTGCATAAGTTCAGTTTTCTTTTTCACGTAAGCTTCCATCTTATATTTTGACATGAAGAAGATGAACCAACTTGCTGAATTTAATTTATGTTGCTCGAAGTTCGAGCAATTGTAATTGATTTAAGGAGTTGTTCGTTCACTGCAATTTCTTTCTATCTGTTATAACGGCTTATTATCCAGCCATTTAGTTTGTTAGCAATTTGAAAAGGAATGGTTATTGCTTATTTTCTTCTTCTGCATCCAGTTCCCTTTTTCATTTTGAGTATAGTTGTTAACCACTTTACTCTTTGCATGACCACAGTGCTGAAACTACAACTAGGGCTAAATTACTTCTTGTAGTACAATTATCGCACAATGTGAATGTTGAACAGCTCTGCAGGGTGCCTTTTATCACACTAACTCTCTCTTGGATCTCTTAAATTGTTCCTCCACTAGATTAAATGGGCCATCGTTTGTTCCCATGTATCTACTACTGCCTAAGGAAATGCGATTTTACAAAATTTCCATCTGGTTTCTCTTTCTTAATTCCTCCATTCTTTTATTCTGAAGTATACAAAAGTGATTATTTGTTGCGTGCTTCAGATTCCACAGACAGGTTGGGACAAACTATTTGTGTCCTTCGTCCCTACTGAGACGGGTAAACCAAGTGCTAAGACAAACAAAGCAAGCGTGAGAAATGGGAGCTGCAAATGGTCAGACCCAATCTACGAAACTACAAGACTTCTTCTAGATACAAGGTCTAAACAATATGATGAAAAGCTCTATAAGCTTGTCGTGGCAATGGTAACTCTGCAGAACCCTTCCTATCCTTTCAGTTTTTCTCCTCTCCCTCTCTCTACTCCTTTCCCCTCTTTTTCCCCTGATCTCCGGACTGCCAAATGCCTTCTCTTTTATCAATTTTGTTCTCTAAATGTAGTGAAAGTGTAATAATGAGGTTCTTGCTGACGAGTTGGAACTTCTTTGCAATTTGTCAATTCCAATAATAACAGGGATCTTCTCGGTCTAGTCTTCTTGGGGAGGTTGACATCAACCTTGCTGACTTTGTGGATGCTTTGAAACCATCCTCTGTTGCACTGCCTCTTGATAATTGTGACTATGGGACAGTTTTACATGTGAGTGTTTCCCTTTTTTTTTTTCTGTGAATTCTCTAGTTATACCATTTTACCATTTCTTACTAGACATTTCATAAATGATAATTTTCAGTTAATTATTGAACTAAAACTCTTTTAAGCCATCTGGAAGAACTCTTATGCTTGTTGCTTACTCCCTTTGTTTGCAATCGCATTTTGTTAGGTTCATGTGCATTCTATACCATTTATTGATAAATGCATTCCAGTCATTTGTCTTCCGTTCTACTTATTTTGTTAATGCTTCCGGTGCTCAAATTGTTTAAGGTTTCTAATATTTTGAGCTCTATGATAAGGTTTATAATATTGTGAGCTCTATGATACTACATCTCAGGTCACGGTGCAACTGCTAACCTCCAAAACTGGCTTCAGGTATTGTTTCAGTGCAACTATTAGCTGTTTAAATGGCTATTATATAATTTTCTCACATGTTGTTGCATAATTCCAGAGAATTTGAGCAGCAAAGGGAGCTCACTGTAAAGGGTCTTCAGATGATATCAAACCAGAGAAGTCACAATCCTTCTGACATTGTAGCACCTTCAACAGAGATCCCTGGTGAACATATAGACAAGGTTTGATGCTTTTGTAACATATTCAGTTTTCTAGTATTTCATGAAATTTAATAATTTTACAGCATTGTCCCTCCGGCCAACTATTTTATTTGCCTTTACGCCTGAAATGGAAGTATAAACGATCTATCGGCAACATAAAATAAACATTTCAGTTTGCCCTTTTCTAAAATGTAATCTTTCACTTTATTGATGGCTACCTTAAGTTATGGTAATGGCACAACATCATTGAACACTTACTTGATCAGTGATTTCACCATCCCTCATTTTCTGTCTGTTTTTTATTTATATGATATTAGTGGGCATGGGTGCTGCTTTTCCTTTTTATCTAGTTCAGTCATCATCTCATTGAAATTTGACCTGCTTTATTGAAGATTCATTTGATAGGTTTGTAAGCTTGTCCAGAAAGCAACACGTGTGTTTTTTCCTGCACCTATAAATTCTTGTTTTGGAGCATTTTATTACAGAATTATTAGCTGTCTTCCTTTGTTTGAGTTTCCAATGTTCATGAGTTCCACAGATACTATTTTTTCATCAAACATTTATCATATGCCTATAATGGAGTTTCCCATAGTCTGTTCTTTGCATCTCATGCAGCTTACATGTAATTTCTTTATAAATGCGCTGTTCTCTTGATATTTTGTTTCTATCAGCAGAATTTGTTAATACATTAAATTTCTTTTAATATTGACAATAGGTAAATGCACGGGTCAGGTTCAAAGAAAACTCTATGGAATTCCCTTCAGTTAAAGAAATGGCAGACTCAAATGAAGATTATGAAGATCCTGCTGCTGGAGCTGATGGTTCATCATACACATCGGATAGTTTGTACACTGAAAAAAATGATATTTCCGTTCCACATGAGATCGATAGCTTCAAGAGCACAATACCTAGTAATATCATCGGGTATCCTCTCGGTCAGAGCCCTAAGTCTGATAAAGAGGACTACTTAAACCGTGGCTGGAGCTCAGACTATTCTGGGGACCATGATTTAACAATTGCTTATGAAGAGAATAATAGGCTCAGGTCACGGTTGGAGGTTGCAGAATCAGCTTTTCTGCAGCTTAAATCAGAAGCGAAGTCACTGCAGCGCGTCACTGATGAATTAAGTACAGAAACTCAGGGCTTGGCGCAACAGCTTGTTGTTGAGCTCTCTTCAGGAGAAGAGCTTATGAGAGAAGTCGTCATGTTGAAATCTGAATGCTCGAGATTCAAGAAGGATCTTGAAGAACTAAAATCTGCTGAAGTTTTACAACGTTCTCACGATATTCATTCGCACGGGATCGAATGGCTTCAGGGTTTGCTGCTTGTTGAGAGTAAAGTTCAGGAAATCCAAAAGAAGGCTTCCTTCGGATTCCATGGAAATGATTTTGATTTCCTTCGTGCTGATTTTAGGATTGTTGAATCCATCCTAAACAATCTTAAAAAAGGTATTAATAACCAAGGGCAAGGCCTAGAAGGCTCGGTAGGTATGAAAAATGCTGGTTCCGCAAGCATGATGGAAGAGAAAATGTGTGAACTCCTAGAGAAATTGGAGCAGTCAAAAACTGAGAACGAAGCCCTAATGAAAAAAATGAGCCAGATGGAGCGTTACTATGAAGCATTTATCCGGCAGCTTGAGGAAAGCCAGAAGCAAACACTGAAGGAGTTAGAAGACCTCAGAAATGCACATGCTTCTTCTCTTTATACTGTTTCCCTCCTCCAAGAGCAGATCGAAAAAGAGCACCAGGAAATGGATGCACAGTTGATGAGGTTGGCTGAAGAAAGGAAAATCCTAGAATTTCAAAACAAGGAGCTTGAGAAACGGGCTGCAGTTTCAGAAACTGCTCTCAAGAGGGTTCGTCGGAACTACTCGATAGCGGTCAATCGACTACAGAAAGACCTTGAGTTACTCTCTTTCCAGGTTCTGTCTATGTATGAGACAAATGAAACCCTAGCAAAGCAAGCCTTTTCAGATTCGTATCAAAACTATCCTCATGACAATTTGGAAGAAAATATTTCTATTACTACTGATCATGGACTGTCTCAACTGCAGAATGGATTGTCAGATAATTTCATGGACAAAATGGGCAGTAAAATCTATCTTCTACGAGATGCCAAAAGCAAAGAATTGCATTGCAAGGATGAAGCGTGTGTAAATGAAATTGATTCTAGCTATTCAGTGTGGGCAGCTTCACAGCATGGTGCTGAACAAATTAAGAGCCTTGGGCTTTCTGCTGATCTACCTCCGGAAACAGAAAAACATGAAGTACTTCTTGAAAGATCTATTGATAGTTCTGCATCAGATAAACAGCAGATATATAATGGAAATGATACAGAGGATGTAAGAACTTCATTTAACAGGCTAAAGGAGCTTCATTCAAGTCTGGAAGCTGAACTTTCAGATCTGCACGCATTTAACATTCAGCAGGAAGTATTCTCTGACGTATTGCTACAGACACTGCACACTGTAAATACTGGAATTAAGTGTATGAGGGACAAAATAGTTGATCTCGAACAACAGCTAGATCAGTCAAATTATGCTAGGGAGTCTTTGGTGTTTAAGTTGGACACTGCTTTGGATCAACGCAAAAAAACGGAGGAGAATGAAGCTAAATACATCTCTAAATGTGATGATTTGACATTAAAAAATCAAATTCTGGAAGCAAAGCTCCAAGATTTCTTGGTTGAAAATACTTGTCTGAGCGACAAGTTCGCAGAATATGAGAAGCTGATGATGGAATGTAGAGCTTATGAGAGACAATGTAAGTCCTGGAGTGAAGAAAGGAACAGATTTGAGGACTTACTAGATCAAGAAAGTCTGCAAAAGAATCACCTCACTGAAGAGTTCATGGCATTGCAAGAGAACTTTGCTAAACTGTCCTCAGAAAATAATGATCTGCAGAAAGGTGTTACTGCTCTTCAAGTGGGACTACGTGATTTATGCTGTAACATGATTTCCTGCAATAAGCAAATTGATTCTTGTCCTTTCAATTATGCACATATACAACAGCAACTGGAAAACAAGAATTACATGGCCACTTTGACTAGTTTGGAACAGTTCAACCTGCAAGCATGTCAGAAAATAATTCAGCTTAACCAGGAGAAGAAGGAGATGGAGGAAATGAAGGAAAATCTTGAAAGCTCATTAAAGAAGGCACGGTTGGATACGCGTAACACGAAACAGAAATTTGAGTCTGATGTTGAAGCTATGACAACAAAGCTAGATATATCGAGCGAACTAGTCGAGAAGCTTCAACTAGAATTTCAAGTTGTGACAGAGAAGTTTAAGATTGGCTCAGAAACTGAAGAAAAGCTTGCAATTAAAAATATGGAGTTGTCATCAAGGCTTGAAATGCTGGAAATTGACCTACAGCATGTCACTGATGAAAGACAAAATCTTCTAAAAAATCTACAGGTACTTGATGCCCTAAATGAGGAACTCGATAGGACTAAAACCGGTCTTAAGGAATGTAAGCAGGAGAATCAAACTTTAATTATGTCCCTACAGTCTAGAGATGAGGCTTCCATCCAGATGGAAAATGAGCTCCAAAGTATAAAAGAAAACTTGAGATTCACTCATGAAAATCTCCAAGAAGAAAACGCATTGAGGGAGGGGCTTGAATCTGTAATTTCGAATCTTTCATCACAAATGAAGGAGAAAGACCAATATATGCTTTCTTTCAATGAGCAGAAGGCTGAACTTGTATATCTGAGGGAAAGGGTTCAGGATTTGGAAAAGGCAAACAGTGGAATGCAGGACCTCCTGTTGCATGACGAAGAAGAACAAAGAATTTTGGAGGGTGAGAATTTATCCCTCCGTTTACAGATTGCCAATGTTGCAAACAACTTGGTGGCTTTTGTTGAGGAGTTTTTAGTTGCTGATATTGAAGTTATCTATTTGAGAAGTCAGTTGAAGGAACTAGTTGGCCTTGTCAAGTCAATAGGAGAAGACCTTGAGGAGCTTGATCGGAAACATACAGATACCATGGCATTGCTAAAACTACACATGTCTAATGAAAAGGAGTTAGTTGATAGAAATGCAGGACTATCGACAGCTCTTCACTCTCTAAAATGCGAATATGAAAAAGTTGTTCATGAGAAAGAAGGTCTTGTAGATTCCATAAACAGCAATCATGCAATTGTACAAGCGAATAGCAGTAGAGAACAGCAGTATGAAGATGAGATAGTGCATCTTAAAGACACGCAGGCCACGCTTGAAGAACAGGTGGATCATTTGATATCCTCCAGATATGGGCTAGAAATTGCAAATCTAATATTCAGATCCAAATTGGGCGAGCAACAAATTAAGATGTCAGTACTCCTGGAATGCAACAATGAGCTAATGAAATTAAGAGAGCAGAACATTGAGCTTACTCACAAACTTTCTGAACAGACTTTGAAGACAGAAGAATTTAAGAATCTTTCTATCCATCTAAGAGAACTCAAAGATAAAGCTGATGCGGAACATCATCAGCAAATACGCGAGAAAAAGGAGGTTGAGGAATCACTTCGAATTGCATTTATCAAGGAGCAGTATGAAACTAAGATTCAAGAGCTGAAAAATCAGCTTTTTGTCTCTAAACGGTATGCTGAAGAAATGCTATTGAAATTACAGAATGCACTTGATGAAGTTGAGACTGGGAAGAAAAATGAAATTTCTCTCGCGAAAAGAATCGAAGAGCTGTCAATGAAAATTTCAGAAATGGGGCCGGAGCTACATATGGTATTGACGGATAGAAAAGAGCTGGTCAAGGCTTATGATAACATAAAGAGTGAATTGGAATGTTCTATATTGAACCTCAACTGCTGCCAGGAAGAAAAGGTGAAGCTTGAAGCTTCTCTGCAGGAATGCCAAGAGGAGAGAAAAAGGAACAAAGTTGAGCTCGAATTGGTGAAACGGTTGTTGGAGAATATGGCAGCAACTGATAATGCAGAGTCTCAAGAAAATCATGATTCTGGGGCACCTGGAGTCACATCAATGGGGCAGATTTTGGAAGATGGCAACTCTGGTTTTAACGGTGTTTATGAAGAGATGCCAAATATAAGCAGTAGTAATTCTGGGAGAGACAAAAGAATTTCAGCCCTTGCGAATCCTTTAGATAATGTACATGGAATTTACATCCCAAATGCAACTCCCCCGTCAAGCTCATCTGGAGACAGCAAAGATGCTGAACAAGATTCCCTAAAGGAATTCACGTATATGAGTTGTTCATCAACGGCACAAGCCTCAGAGGTAATTTCATCCATTTTATAATCAAAATTTCCCTTACTTTACATGGCTGAGATTGTATAAAATCGTATATTTGGTAGCAACGGCCCCTTACCTTGCATTATGTGTTGTTCAAAATGATTATTAACCTTTGTAATAAAATTAATCATCATGACTTAGTTGTTAACAAAGTACTTGTCCAGAATATTCTAAACAGTAGTCCGTTGCACCTGTGATTTTCTTATGCACTAATGGAATTTAAGTCTAAAAGCTTTCAGAAATATAAACACCTTACAATTTGTTTTGTCATTTGCTTAAAATCTCAACATTACACTACTACCACAATCTCAACAGTTTTATATGTTTTAGCTGAACTTTGAAGGCATCCAACAAGTCAAGCCAACTGTTTCTACTGTTGCCCCTGTTTCCTAACAGTATAGAAAATTATCATGCAAGCTTCACCAGGACTATTCTTGTTTTTGGGATCTTCATCTGATCTTTATTCTTTTGACAGAATGCTGAAATTGAAAACAAAAGAAACACAAATTTGGAGAATAGCACAAAGGATAGTGTCATCGAGGAGCATTTCAGAGATCAGCAAAGATTGAAGACTCGGATGAATCTCCTTGAAAAGGAGGTACATTACCTTGAAGAAAATCAGCTCCTTATTTTTGTCTTTTATAAAAAATAGCTCTGGATATCAAAGACATTGTGGAACCCTCTGTCCAATGTTCTAATCCAATATGGGTTAGGGCACACATGGAAACTGTAGCAGTGGTCGCAGTTAATATTTATTAAACCTATTTATTTTCATTCATTTTTATTAGGTGAATTGTAAAACACCAGATTTGGAGCGAATAGCTACTACAAATGCCTGAACCAGATAATACTTCGATTGCTACAAGCAATGCTAACCTCTAGTTCATACTTTTTTTATGCAGCTGGAGAAGTTGAAGAACGAGAATTTGTCTCCTCTCCTTCCTCTTGAAGATCAAATTGATAATCCATCACTCTATGGAATGCAAAGTTCACTAGCGCATCTTGACATGGTGTGGGTTTTTGTTTTTGTAGTTCTTTTGAGTTCTTACATGAAAAGCAAAATTAAATATCTCAGTCATCGACTGTACTGTTTCTGTTTTTCCTCAGGCAAATGAACATTTGGAGAGCATTTTTCCTCTATTTAAAGAAATACCAGGGTCGGGTAATGCCTGGGAAAGGGTGCTTGCCTTGGAACTTGAGCTTGCCGAAGCATTGCAGGCAAAGAACAAAGCCAATATCCGTTTCCAGAGGTAAAGAGTTTCCCTAAACAGGATTTTTTTTATTTTTTTTTTCGCACTTTTGAGTGTGTTTCTCAAATCTTTTCCCAGTTTCTGTTATTCACATGTTAATCCCTCAAATTATCTTAGTTTGTGCATCAAGCCACTAGGCTGGCTGACTTGTAAATTTACAAACCCTGAGCATACTTGATGACATTTTTACCCTTGGGAGCCGCTCTCTGCAAGTATTTTATATTTGTAATTTTCTGATTTCTCTCTTTTTCTTTATTTCAGCTCTTTCTTGAAACAACACAACGATGAAGAAGCTGTGCTTCAGAGCTTCAGGGACATAAATGAGCTGATCCAAGACATGTTCGAGTCGAAGAAAAGATACGTCGCCACAGAGAACGAACTGAAGGAGATGCAAGACCGCTACTCACAGCTAAGCCTGCAGTTTGCAGAGGTCGAAGGGGAGAGGCAGAAACTTATGATGGCTCTCAAGAACAGATCACCAAAGAAACAATAGCTCTCGTTCCTCCCATTGAATAGAGCGGGCGCATCCATCTGTTCATTTTGTTGCAAGAAAATGAGGAGATGCTAATATCTTAGGGCAATTATTTAGCCGGTGTAAAACTAGTTTTTGTAAATATGGCAGCATAAAATCCTAAAAGTGTTCTGCTGTCGCGCGAGAAGTGTGTATAATATAAACTGCCGCTTGTCTTGTTATGTTGTTAGCTGAGCTAGTTCGTATGCACCGGACGGAAAAGTATCAGCTCTGATGATTTGTTTTATCCTGTATACATCATGTAATTTTGTTGTCTCCAAGGGGTTTATAGCAAATATAGATGTTCCTTTCTTGTTGCTCCGCCCTTCTTTTGGATATTGATATAGATTTTTCGGCGTGAGATTTTGCTACAAGTGATTCAGTTTTGACTATTTCCTATATCGTGGCATGCGTTACTCCATGCGACAGCTGCAACTTATTCCCCGAGCAAGCTCACCACCGAGTTAAACATCCCATCACACTAATCGATTTAGTTGATCCACCACTCACTCAACTCACAAAACAGCAGCAAAGCATTCATCAAACTCACAAACTAGGGAATTTGTAAAGAAGCTTTTCGAACTTTCAAATTATCCTTGAATATGCAGAGTACAAGTTTTAAACTAGTTCATGCTTAGCTAAAAACCTAACCAGCTCCTGCATAATAGACGACGGACGCATTTGGAACCAGAAGTCACATGAGAAGAGAAATAAAACAATCTCCCGATGGAAAACTGCTGCCTCATAGACCCTGCAAAACCAATCATCAGCCTCATCCCCAAAATTTTCTAATAAAAAGAAGTGTAACATTTAAAGAGGGAGGCAAAAAAGGATAGAGCATACACACCCACACAAACCATTTGACTACAGTGGTACCGAAAGGAAGAGTAGATTACTCCTTCGCGCCTCTCCCTTGAGCAGCTAGTTTAGCCGCCACCTGCTCTTCCGACAAAGGTAAATAGTAAATCCTTGGTGCAGTCTTCGTCTTCTTAAACAGATCATCAAGAGTCAGAGCAGGAGGTTCGGGCTTTTTCACAGGGGGAGGTGGTGGGAGTCTTTCTCTAGGAAAAGGTGGGTCGGAAAGAGGTGGCGGCGCAGGAATGGGAGGCAGAGGTAGCTGCTGCTGCTGCTGCTGCTGCTGCTGCTGCTGCTGCTGCTGCTGCCGCCTGGGGGTATTTCGGGAAGGAAACATCTGGTTACTGGCTTGGGCTTGTTGAAAGGGAGCAGCTCTTGGCGTAGTTTGGGTGGGAGTTATGGGTGCTGGAGATTGCGGAGGGGCTTCGGCCCGAAGCTTTACATCCTGCGGGTCCACAAACTCGGCTATCAGGTGGTTTCCGCCGTTGGGGGGCCACTGAAGATTGTACACAGTGTTGCGAGTGGCTACTGCTTCCTCCACTGATGAGAACTACAGAAAAGAAAACAAAGAAGTTGCAGACGGTAAGTGATCTCAGTGCTTCTACCACAAAAGAAACAATGGTATGACCATTTGCATGGGGACTTAAAATTGCAATCATATATATAGCACCGAATATTACTGTAGAACATAAAACAACATTATTCAGAAAACTTTCCTCTACATATTTCTCTCAAATCTTCTAATCTACTGCCATATGTAGGAAACTTGAGAAGGATGTGAAAGAAATTCATTTATAGAGTTCATTCAGCCATGAACTTTGAATATAACCCCCCTCCCCCCTCTCACCTTCCGAGGGGGGGAGAGAGGGGAGGAACAGAAGAAAGGGGGGTGCCTCTAAAAATATTTCCAAGCCTTATCAAAAGAAATGCAAAACAGCTCATTACTCAGTCCTGCTTATTTACTACTTAAAGGTCGGACAAATGAAATTATCTTTTAATAGCACCACAACAGGGTGAACTTGCTAAAAGATTGAATTAGCTAAAAGGTAAGCCTGCATATCACAGGAAACAAACATAAGATGTTAAAAGAACCATACTGTCACATAGCAGTGGGTCTTGATATGATCCATCCAGAAACTACAAACAGAACCAGTTTTTGCAAGCAGCTCCTGAACTGCTCTCAAAGTAAAGGGGCGCACAAATCGATCAATTCTCAGGGAAGTTGTAGCAGGCTTCTGAGATGGCGGTACTGCAATGTGTCAGAGATGACTGCCCAGTTAAACATTGTTATAAAAAAGAAAAGGAAATCTAGAACATGAATCTTGCAAAGGCTCACCACTGCGCTCCTTTGGTGAATCCCCACTGATTGCAGAGTCAGACCTAGTAAAAGTGCGTTTGATGATGGGTTTAGATGTCTCATCAAGTGCATTAGAAACACTAAGATTAGGCGCCTTTTCCTCTGAAACTTTGACATTGTCAGAGTTCCATCTTCGCTGCCGCTTGACAGTCTCATTAGTCCCAGCAGCTTCTGAAATTTGAACATTCAGTTAAAAGTTGGACAATGAGCTTTTCTCAAGTTGAAGTACGCAAAAATAAAACATGAATGACTAATCAAATTGCAAGTGTAATGTAACACAAAAATGCAATTACAAGTCATAAATGTTAGCAGCAATCACTGTTACAGTCGTGTGCCAACACTGACAATAGAGCGACAGAGATGAAAGTAGAAATTGGAGAAAGATGCTTATTATGGTAAATACGCATAATAATGTTGAACTATAAAGCCCCATACGCTCCTTCAGGAACAAAAATTTTGCTGTTCTGTGATTGATTGAATACTAACATCAATCCAAGAACCGATGATGGTTAGATGCAGTTATCAGGATCAGAGAAATAATAAGATCCGCCTGTTTGTGTTAATCTTTTTCATATTTACTGATCACTAGTAAATGATCCCTTCCATTTCTAGACAAAATTCGTATAGATAAGTAAACATAGGAAACAAACGAAATCGTCTAGCTATAGAAACTTTAAGATGTTCCCAGCAAAAAGTTGGGCATAAGAAAGTCATTAATGCTGCATAACAACACAAAAAAATCAGCCAAAAAAAAGAATTTGTACACAAAATTAGGAGAAAGAAAAGGAAAGAAGGCACTGACGAGGACATATACAATAGAAATATGCGTTTGCAGAGCTAAAGAAGTACCTTCAAGTTTCCTCTTTTCGATAGAAGCTTCCACTCTAGGTTTCTTCTCTTCAACAACATCATTCTTGACAGACGAGGGCCCGCCGATGCCAGCATCAGGCAGAACCTCATCCTTCACATTATGCTCCTCTCTCTTTTCTTCCATACACTTAATATTGGACTCGATGACATTCTTATTCTCGGTCACATCCTCCTCCATTGACTCCTCACTTGAGCTCCTGTCTAGGTTTAATTTCTCTGGAGAACCTCCATCAGCACTATCATCTTTCTTGCTAGACTCCACATTAGTGGTAGCAGTACATTTGTAATCTATTTCTTCCAAAGAAGCCTGTTTCTTAACAGACTCTTTGTCATCATCACCATCCTTTGGATGTAAATCGCCATCTAAGGGAGGAGGAATGCTGGACGATGGCTGTTGCACCATCTCCGGCTTAACAACATCTAGTTCTAAATCAAAGTTATCAGCATTCAAATTACCCTTTAGATTATTATTTTTTTCAGTAATTGACATAGATTCAGTAGAAATTGACTCACACTTTACTATAGACCCTAAGTCTGGGCTAACCTCAGATACCTGATTGTTTGGTTCAGTCGCGCTGGGCTTGCTATCCTCATTGGCGGGATCAGTTTGCTTGCGCTCGTCATCAAAGTTTGAACCCTGGCCAGTAGAATCATAATTGTCTGTTGCACTATTAGTTGTAGTTTCTTGCAAGATATTTGACTCGACCTCCTTTTCCTCAACTGCCACATCTGGTTCTTTATAAGGCTTTGTATAATTAACTTCAAATTTGATTTCTCCTTTGACATCTGAAGTGCTCTCGATTGCTGGTTCTGTAGCAGGCGCTAAATTTGGATCTTCAAATTTGATTTCTTTGACTTCTGAAGTGCTATCGGCTGCTGCGTCCAGTTCTGTAGGAGGCACCATATTTGCATCTTCAAATTTGATTTCTTCCTTGACTTCTGAAGTGCTATCGGTTGCTACATCCAGTTCTGTAGGAGGCACCATATTTGCATCTTCGAATTTGATTTCTTCCTTGACTTCTGAAGTGCTCTCGGCTGCTGTGTCCGATTCCGTAGGAGGCACCGTACTTGCATCTTCGAATTTGATTTCTTCCTTGACTTCTGAAGTGCTCTCACCGGTGGCAACTGTTTTTGCACCGCCATCTACTTCAACAACTTTATCAGGAACAACCTCCGTATGATCTTTCACCACCAACTGTGCTTCTTCCTTTTCGACATAATTCTGGGGATCTGAATTAAGGTTCACCTCATTATCCACTTCTTCTTCTTCTTGTTCTTCTTGTTCTTCTTCTTGTTCTTCTTCTTCTTCTTCGGCTGGCGCTGCCTCACTACGAAGCGCTTCATCCAGCCGTCTGATCAGATCATCTTTCAAGCCCTTAATTGGCAATTTCCTTCTCCTCAGCTCTTCCTTTAACTCGGTAACCTTCCATTGATCGATTGGCTTTTTGTTGAGCACAGGATACGGCGACGACATCCTCCCCAGTCGCCTGTAGTTCGACCATTACTCATATGAAAATTTCCAGGTAGTGCAAATGTAATGCATGAGATATGCGATAGCAATGCTCGCACGCACATTAAAATATCTATAGAAAAAAGACAAATAATAAATGAAAAAAGGGAGAAAAAATCTGGCCATTTCCAACTTTGCTTCAACTGAACACAAATTTTTAGATTAAACCGAAAAATGAAACTAATACATGGCAAAGCACCGGACCCATGCAGAACCATGATATAAATCTAAACCTTTATAGATGGATAAGAACTCTGATCTATAAATCACAAATGATTAGCATATCAATTATTTACAATAAATTTTATTTACAATAATCAAACAGTCCAAAACCCTAGCTCTCAAATATATGCAGATTAAACACTCCAAAAAAACCCCTAATGCAATCCCAAAAATCTCATCTTAACTACACAGTAACATTCCAGAGAACTCACCAAGAAATCTGCTTCAATAACCAAGTAAGGGCGAGAGATTTTGAGATCAGAGCAGAGTCGAAACGTAAACCCTAATTCGAGAACACAAAATAGGCATTAGAAGGTACCTCAATCAAATCCGCTCCAAGAACTACTCACTTCCAAATATTACTAGGACGATTACGGCCAAATCACCGAATCACGCATCTCCCCTGAAAAAAAAAAAAAAAACCCAAAAAAAGCAAAAAAAAATAGGATTAAAAAGGTTCGAAGAAAGATTAGACAAATGAGGAAATCAATTGTAAGAAAATCTCCCAAAAAAAATTGGAGAATTAAACAGGTGAAATAATCGCACTCACGATCTAGGGTTTCGCCGCGCTCCTGTATCGGAAGAGTCTCGAATGGCGCTCGTGAGAGAGAGAGAGAGAGAAAGAGAAAGAGAGAGGGACCAAGAGATCGCACAACGCTTCTTCGGGTTTTGGTGCGGGTATTAGGCGGAGCCTTATCGTCCGAACCCACTACCGCTCCTGAGCAGATCAAACCGTCCATTTCCGCGATGATATTATCCTACCCGTTAAAAAAAATGCACGGATGCGATTGCAAGCGAAGCGTTAAGGATCCGATAAGGGAAGATGAGATCAGATCCGGATCCGATACTCTTTTACTTTTTGTTGGACCAGCACCTTATCAAATTTCGGGCTGGGTTGGGCCGGCCTAATTACACATCATTTCCGTTAATTTTATTCCCCGGCCCGATTTACCGGGTCGGGCCTGTTTCGTCAATTATCCAATTATTTCTTTGAGACCCATTAAAGAACATTAGTTCTGTTTCGGATACAAATTAGAATCTTGACCTGTTTTCCGCCTATCAGCTTCAGTTTTTAGATTGTGTTTGTAACGACCAGTCCCACTATCAATAATAATTTGTTGGACCCAAAATACAGCCCAAAATACTTAAGCTTAGTTATTATTACTAGCGTCCATGTCTCTTTTAAATTCAATGACAATTCCATTCACATCTGATGTGGGACTATTGGGGGCGTTACAGACTCATCCGTTTAGGCTTGACGTCCTCATTAGCCCAGCCCAAACACACACACAGCCCAAGATCACCAGGCGATGTGAGACTTGTCTCGCCAGCCTCGTCATTCAGACCCTTGACATAGCCCGTCACCCTAACTCAGCCAAGACTCGTCACATATTTCCGGCTAGTGGTTAATTCTGGTACCAAATGTAACGATCCGGCCCACTAGGAATAATAATTCGTTAGGTACAAATCACAGTCCAAAATACTTAAGTCCAGTTATTATTACTAATGTCAATGTCTCTTTTAAATCCAATTACAATTCTATTCACATCTGATGTGAGATTATTGGGGGCGTTACAATGTTCAACCCTTTTAACACAATATCAAAGCTTATTTTACACTGGTTTATGTATTTTAGCACGCGGAGCTTATTGATGTATTTACAGATTAGAAAAAGAAGAGGCTGCTACTAAATTTTTTTTCAACTCCCTTGTTTGACAAAACTCATGGATTAGGATAGGGTTTATAACTTTTTTTAAAAAAAATTGTGACAATACCAGCACAAAGTTATATCAATAGTAGGTCTAAGTCTACATTTTTTTATTTTTGTTATATTTGAAGAGCAATATAAGTTTGACATTTTTGTTGAGGATAAGGATGCATACAGTTTTGTCAAATGAGAAGAATCTGAAGACTTTTATGCTTTTGAGGGGAAGGCAGCATGCTGCCGCTTCATTCAATGCAAGAGTGAATTAAGCAACAAGGGTCAAGGCAACAAGGCCTCAGGAAAAAAAAAAAAAAAAAAAAAAAGACGTTAAGAGCACCACCTCGACCAGGACGACACTAAATCACACGCTACACCACACAGAAATTCCGGACTCCGGGAGACAGACTCGAACCTCCTGCTGTTCCGCTCCAGCCAGACAGTCCACCACACCGCCGCTACCGAAATGAAAAGACTTTTATGCTGAGTTTTTGCTTTTATTTGCACTATTTATTCTGTCAGGGATATATACAGTTTTTGAGCTTATTACCTTCGAAATTTTACTGTTCAATTATTCAAAGGATAGAAAAATATCTGCATGAAATTTCATATTCGATCAAATTAATTTTATGCCAATTTGGTCTGGCAACGGAAACAACGTCTCTACTAAAGATCTGCGCTCGGAAAACAATAAGTTCAGTGTGTTTTGTTTTCGCCTCGACTCATTGAATGTCGAAATCAAATTTTGAAACTCAGGCTCAAAATAAAACTTTTGATTAAGCTTCATGCTCTTCAAAGTGCTTCTGCAGAAGCTCCAATTATAGCAAAGGTTTAAGTATGCTAAAATTTGTTATACTCCACATGGTTTTTCACTTTCTATATTGTACTAGTTTAGTTTAAAGGCATTATGTTATTATTTGGTTTAGATTTGTATTTATCTAAATTAAAGTTAAATTCTAATCTAATTAGGATAATATGAGATTTAGATTGTTGGGTAAAACTAAAATTTAATTAGGAGTTTAATTAGACTACAAATCCTAATTAGATTCTAGTTTGAAGGCATATATTATATATAGCATACCCGGCCACTTTAATGACGCCGCAACTTTTAATTAGCCGAAGCGCTAATTAATTTAGATCAATCAAGGAAGATACGTGTTGTTGGTGTTGGTACATACGACCATATTAATGAAGCCGGGATATTAATTAGAGGTCATGCTCTAATTAATTTAAGCAACCCAAGAGAAGAGAGGCCGTATTGGAGGAGCCTTGCTAATGAAGCCGGCAATTAATTAAGGAATTGAAGCTCTAAGGTGAGGGCGTCCATACGATTGGATTCTTAGGAATTGTTAGGGTGGATGCAAATTTTGATATTTCGGATCTATTTAGAGTTTCGGTTTTCTTGAGAGATATAATCTTTGTATTCTTCTTTTGGCTTTAATAAAAATCTTTGCTCCGTCTTCGCCCGTGGATGTAGGCCGGTGGCCGAACCACGTAAAACTTGGTGTGCTCTTTCTTTTCTTTTCTTATATTATTTTTATTCTTGGATCTATTTTTCGCCGTTTCGATTTAACAAACTGGTATCAGAGCCTTCTATTCCCTTGAGGATTAAGAATTATGGCGACGAAGTTCGAGATCCAGAAATTTGACAGGACCAACAGTTTTGCATTATGGCAAGTCAAGATGCGTGCTATACTAACGCAGCAAGGATTGCAAAAGGCACTGTTGGGAAAAGAAAAGATGTCCGATTTGTTAACGGCGGAGCAGAAGGAGGAGATTGATGACAAAGCTCTTACGACAATACAATTATGTTTATCCGATGAGGTATTGCGAGAGGTCTTGGATGAAAAGACCGCTGCAGGGCTTTGGCTTAAATTGGAATCTCTCTACATGACGAAGTCTCTCACCAACAAGTTATATTTGAAGCAACGTCTCTTCATGTTGCGCATGGCGGAAGGTACCTCTATTAAATCGCATTTAGATGAATTTAATTCTATTATTATGGATCTCCGCTCGATAGATGTCAAAATTGAGAAGGATGATGAAGCCCTTTTATTATTATGTTCTCTACCACTCTCTTATAAGAATTTTCGCGAAACCTTCTTATTCGGTCGAGATACTCTATGTCTCGATGATGTCAAATCTTCTTTATTATCAAAGGAGAGGATTGATATGCAGATAAGTAATGAGACAGGTGGAGTTTCAGGAGAAGGTTTAGTTGCTAGAGGGAGGTCTCGGGAAAGGGGTTCCGGTAATAGAGGTACATCGAGATCAAAGTCAAAACACAGGAATCTGATTTGCGGCTATTGCAAGAAGAAGGGTCACATAAAAGCTGATTGTTTCAAGTTGAAAAATAAAGAGCAGCGGAAGAATAACGGTGATAAGAATCAATATCAGAAAAACACCAATGCTAAACCAGAAGCAAGTGTTGCAGCAGGAGAATCAGATGGCGGCGATATTGTCTTCACAGTTACGGATAAGACACGCAGGCAGGATGAGTGGCTTATGGACTCCGCATGTTCCTTCCATATCTGTTCACATAAAGATTGGTTCTCGACGTACAAGCCTATTGATGGTGGAGATGTATTGATGGGAAATCACTCTAAGTGTACAGTTATTGGTATTGGCACTGTTCAGGTACGGATGTACGATGGAGTAGTGAGGACTATATCTGAGGTTCGGCATGTTCCGGATATAAGAAAAAATCTGATTTCATTAGGTACACTTGATGCTAAAGGTTTTAAGTATTCTTCAGCTGATGGATTAATGAAGGTCGCTAAAGGGAATCTTGTAGTGATGAAGGCCAAGTTGACCGACATGTTATATGTTCTGCAGGGTTCCACTGTGACAGGTTCAGCAGCGGTGACTTCTTCCTCTATGTCAGATTCAGATAGCACCAAATTATGGCATATGCGACTGGGCCATATGAGTGAGTATGGTATGATGAAGTTGAACGAGATAGGTTTACTTGGTAATCAGAGTTTAGAAAAGTTGAATTTCTGCGAGCATTGTGTTCTTGGCAAACAAAAGAGAGTCAGCTTTAAGGCCGCAGTTCATCGAACAAAAGGTACTCTAGATTATATTCATTCTGATCTTTGGGGACCATCTCGTACTCCTACTCATGGTGGTGCTAAATATATGTTGACTTTTATTGATGACTATTCTCGTAAGGTGTGGGTATTCTTTCTGAAAAGTAAGGACGAGGTGCTCAGTTATTTTAAGCAGTGGAAGGTTATGATCGAGAAGCAAACTGAAAAGAAAATCAAAAGATTAAGGACTGCTAATGGTTTGGAATTCTGTTCATCAGAGTTTGAAAAATTCTGCAAGAATGAAGGGATCGTTCGACACAAGACCGTTAGGCATACTCCACAGCAGAATGGGGTGGCCGAACGGATGAATAGAACTCTTTTAGAGAGAGCACGTTGCATGCTCTCTAATGCTGGCTTAGCGAAGAGTTTCTGGGCAGAGGCGATCTCTACGGCATGCTATCTGGTAAATCGTTCTCCACATTCGGCACTTGATTGCAAAACTCCGGAGGAGGTATGGTCTGGTAGCCCTTCTGATTATTCTAACTTGCGCATATTTGGTTGTCCTGCTTATTTTCATGTAAATAAAGGCAAGTTAGAACCTAGGGCTAAAAAGTGCATCTTTATTGGTTATTCGACGGGGGTTAAGGGATATAGATTGTGGTGTCCTGAATCGTCTAAATTAATTATTAGTAGGGATGTCACGTTTGATGAGTCTATTATGCTATATCCTAACCGAAATTCTTCTGATGAGACCCCGAGTGCTAGCAAGCAGGTGGAGGTAGAGACCGATGGTATAGTTCAGTCACAGAATTCTTCTCAGTCAAAGAAAGTTCAGTCGCTAGACACCTCAGTTACTGAAACCCCACAAGTTGAGAGACAGAGCATTGCTACAAGTAGAGCGAGGAGACAGATAAAATCACCGCAGAGATATGGTTATGAAGATATGGTTGCTTATGCTCTTTCAGTGGCACAAGATACAGAAGAAGATGGCGAACCTTCCACATATAATCAGGCTATTTCTAGTGCCAGTTCTGCAGAGTGGTTGGTAGCAATGAATGAAGAGATGGAGTCTCTTCATAAGAATCGCACATGGGAGTTAGTAAAATCGCCTACAGGCAAGAAAATTGTTGGCTGCAAGTGGGTCTTCAAGAAAAAGGAAGGAATCCCTGGCGTGGAAGATACAAGGTATAAAGCTCGTTTAGTTGCTAAGGGCTACAGTCAGGTAGAAGGTGTTGATTTTAATGATATTTTCTCACCCGTCGTGAAGCATACTTCTATTCGTGTTCTTCTATCATTAGTAGCCATGCATGATTTGTATCTTGAGCAGCTTGATGTTAAGACAGCTTTTCTCCATGGAGAACTTGAGGAGCAAATTTATATGAAGCAGCCAGAGGGATTCATTATTGAAGGGAAGGAGGACCATGTTTGCCTGTTAAGAAAATCGCTTTATGGCTTGAAGCAGTCTCCTCGACAATGGTACAAGCGGTTTGACTCCTTTATGACGGGTCACGGATATTCAAGAAGCAAGCGTGACAGTTGCGTATATTTTAGGAAGCTTGATCAGGGATCTTTCATATATTTGTTGCTCTATGTCGATGATATGTTGATTGCTTCCGACGACATAGTTGAGATTAATAAGTTGAAGGCTTCATTAAAGGGTGAGTTTGAGATGAAAGATCTGGGTGCTGCTAAGAAAATTCTTGGTATGGAAATTAAGAGAGACAAGAATTCAGGACTTCTGCATTTATCACAAGAAAAATATATAGAGAAAATTCTAAAGCGTTTCGGTATGGCAGACGCAAAACCGGTGAGCACTCCTTTTGCGGCGCATTTCAAACTTTCGGCCGAGTTATCACCACAATCCGATGATGATAGGGAGTACATGTCACATGTTCCATATTCTAGCGCTGTCGGGAGCATCATGTACGCCATGGTTTGCACACGACCGGACATCTCTTACGCAGTGAGCATGGTTAGCAGATATATGACCAATCCTGGTAAGGCTCATTGGCAAGCTGTTAAGTGGATTCTGAGATACTTACGAGGTACCACTAGCACTTGTTTGGAGTTTGGGAGGTGTAAGGATGGTGTGGTTGGATATGTTGATTCGGATTTCGCAGGTGATTTGGATAGGAGGAGATCACTTTCAGGGTATATTTTCTCTATTGGAGGATGTGCAGTTAGTTGGAAAGCTTCATTACAACCCATTGTCGCCTTGTCCACGACCGAGGCGGAATATATTGCTATGACAGAGGGTGTGAAGGAAGCTATGTGGTTAAGAGGCTTATATGGAGAGCTTACTTCTTGTTGGGAGCCGACGATTGTTTATTCAGATAGTCAGAGTGCTATTCATTTGTCTAAAGATCAAATGTTTCATGATAGGATGAAGCACATCGATGTAAAGCTTCACTTTGTTCGGGATGTGATCGGAAAGCGCACAGTGACTATTAAGAAAATTGGTACCGAGGACAATCCGGCGGACATGCTTACTAAGTCTCTTACAATTGCCAAGTTCAAACATTGTTTGGACTTGGTGGCAGTTAGCAGCATTTGAGGCCCTATGGGGCGTTTGGAGAAGACGGAGCACGGAGCATTAAGGAGCATTAAGGTGAAATTCAAGTCAAGGTGGAGTTTTGTGGCAACCTCAATACAGCGGCTAAAGACTACAAATCAAACCAAGGTGGAGATTGTTATTATTTGGTTTAGATTTGTATTTATCTAAATTGAAGTTAAATCCTAATCTAATTAGGATAATATGAGATTTAGATTGTTGGGTAAAACTAGAATTTAATTAGGAGTTTAATTAGACTACAAATCCTAATTAGATTCTAGTTTGAAGGCATATATTATATATAGCATACCCGGCCACTTTAATGACGCCGCAACTTTTAATTAGCCGAAGCGCTAATTAATTTAGATCAATCAAGGAAGATATGTGTTGTTGGTGTTGGTACATACGACCATATTAATGAAGCCGGGATATTAATTAGAGGTCATGCTCTAATTAATTTAAGCAACCCAAGAGAAAAGAGGCCGTATTGGAGGAGCCTTGCTAATGAAGCCGGCAATTAATTAAGGAATTGAAGCTCTAAGGTGAGGGCGTCCATACGATTGGATTCTTAGGAATTGTTAGGGTGGATGCAAATTTTGATATTTCGGATCTATTTGGAGTTTCGATTTTCTTGAGAGATATAATCTTTGTATTCTTCTTTTGGCTTTAATAAAAATCTTTGCTCCGTCTTCGCCCGTGGATGTAGGCCGGTGGCCGAACCACGTAAAACTTGGTGTGCTCTTTCTTTTCTTTTCTTATATTATTTTTATTCTTGGATCTATTTTTCGCCGTTTCGATTTAACACATTACTTAACCTTTTTTTTTCTTTTTTTTTTCTTTTTCAATCTCTATATTGTGACCAATAAATTTACAAATTTAGACGAAACTAATATTATCACGCATCGGAAAAGATTTAACAGCGAAAAACGATTTCATTTTTTTTTTTTCAAAAGTCTTTTCTCTCGGTACGTGTTCAGACTTGCCATATATATAAGATCTCTCTATACAAACGGACAAAGTTTTTCCTATATATATACACGACGTCGCACAAAATATATATATCAACTACCACTAGTTTTATATACACAAAGTGCTAAATAAAAAGATAAGCCAGTCTTTTGAATCATATAAGAGAAGATCGTCCATTCGGCATATTCCAAATTGAAAGGATAAAACCATAAGGTTTAAAATAGTGCCTACCCGACACTCAGTTTTGAAAACAAATTTTGCAAATATTTTATTCCTTTTGAAAAGCTTCACATTCCATATGCAATCACACAATAATAAACCAAATCCAAAAAACTACTAGCCATCCACATAGTCCATATGTCCTATATCCACATCACAAAATGTTCACATCACACAATGTCCACATCTTATGCAAATAGTATCAACCAAAAGTAATGACCAAAAGGGAGGAGTATAATGTCACCGAGATGATGAAAGCCGAATCACCTCCAAGCCGTAGCCTCACTCCCGTCTCCGCCCGAACCTGTCGCATGGTGGGAGTCAGTGACAAGATCCATATAAAGGAAAACGGATAAAACGATACTCAAGTGCAAAAGATAGGTACAATAAAATAAATAGGACATCAAACCGAAAACTGAAACTCTCAAGCCATTCATACCGCTTTTCCCGATTCCCCGCACGGAATCCGGAAAACAACAAACCTGCTCAATCCTTGGTGCCAAAAAACCCACTCGAGAGTCCCCTCACACAATGACCGCATAGGGATCACGGGTCCTACGGACCACTTTTTCAGAAAAGTACACCCTTGCAGTGGCCAAACCACCGGTGTACGTGACTGCGCCATGAGCCACACGATCCCATACTTGTGGAATAAGATGCGGTACACCTCACAATCCCATACTCGTGTAATAAGTCACGGTCCACCTCACGATCCCATACTCGTGATATAAACCGATAAGTCCAAGAACCTGTTCATGTCGTTTACGTATGTATCGTTCCGTCACAATAGCCGTGACAACATTCTTCCTGTCATTTTAAAATAACAATACCGAAAACAACAACAAGAGTAAGAGGAAGGTTGAACACCCTCGTTCAACAACGTTCCCAATCTCGGTTTGGTTACCTACTTCAACTGGCGATAAAAACGAAGCTCAAAACCCTTCAAAAGCCTCCGCAACCTTGTCCGGACGAAAACGGCGGACCCCTCGGTGGCAAAAGAAGAGTCCGGACTCCTACCGCTGTCACGGCGAACCTCGCGATGAAAAACAAGCAAAAATACCTCCTGACAGTAAAACGCACTAAAAATTATCATCAAAAACACACCCGAAAACCAATTTCGTAAATTGTAGGTCAACCCAGGATTCCGACGGCGAAAACGGTGATAAAATCGCTTGACGGTACGATACGGACGATTTCGCCAAGGTGTGGAGCGGCAGCGGCGAGCGAAATGGCGGCAGCGTGAAAAACCCATGCGGCGGCAAGCAGCATGCTCAAACCGAGCGGCGGCGGCCCAAGCGGCGGCATGCGGCTATATGCAAGCTGCGGCGCCCAAGGGCTCGGCCAAGCAGCGGCATGCGCGACACGCAAGGCCCATGCGGCCCGGCCCACAAGGGCAGGCGCGCGGCGCAGGCTAGCGGCTGCGCATGGCGCGGGCGCAGCAGGGCAGTGCGCGGGTGCGACATTGGCAGCAAAACAGCGCGACAGCAAGTATGCGGGTGCGGGGGCGCAGGCAACAGGGCGGCCCGGCGGCAAGGCGCGGGCTGGCAGCAGCGTGCGGGCAGCAGAGCAGCGCGAGCGGCAACGAGGCAATACGCGGGCAGCAGAGCGATGCGGGCGGCAACAAGGCAGCGCACGGCTAGCCTGGCGCTGCGGCGCTTGGCCTACGGGCCTGGCGCGCAGCTGCGGGACTGCGGGCGCGTGGCGGTATACAAGCGGCAGTGCGCCGGCGCGTGCAAGGCAGCGGCGGCGCGGCCTTGCAGGCCTGCAGCGCTGGCCTTAGCGGAGCGGCTCTGCGCTGCGGCAGCGGCTGGCGCGGCACTGCCTGCAAGCGGGCGTGCGGCGCTGCGGCACTGCAGCTAGCGCGGCGCTGGCAGGGCACCCCAGGCGGACAGCGGCGCGGCGCTTCTTGCGGTGGCGCGCTAGCGGCTACGGCGGCGGCGCGTCGCGACCTCTGTCAAGCCCAACTTTTGAGCTCGACACGGAGGTGACGATCCGACGACTTCGTCAACGGTGGCGGCCTCCCGTCGTATCTGACGGCGGCGGCGGCGACCTCCCGTCTCATCCGACGGCGGCGGCGGCCTCCTGTCTAAGCCAACGGTGGCGGCGGCGGCTCCGCTCAACTCTCCCGCTCCAACGAAAATCCTAAGAAACCCAAACGAAAGTACGGAAAACCCCATGAAAATGAAAACGATGTTAACGAAAAGCCAATAACCAATCTTTTACCGACGGGGAAGACGATGCGATGCCCAGACCTGCTCTCCGATCTCCGAGATCTCCGACGGTGATGACGCTCACGAACCCGATCTCCGATGATGACGACTTTTCCAATTCCAAACTCCGGCGCGCACAACGAAGAAGAAGATGAATTGCTCTTTTTCAAAAATGAAAAACAAGAATTTTTTTGTTTCTTTTTCGATTTGCGTGTCAAATTTACTAAAACATCTCTCATGCATCAACACAAATTTTAAAGCACCATAAAGTATTAATGGGTATTTTAAAAATCTTTTCCACCCATTAATTTCGAAAAATCGCACCGAGAAATTCGTTTATCGAATTTTCGAGCCGATCGCACTGTCGTTCTCCATTTAACGTGCTCTACAACATGAAAGCCAAAACCAATGAAATCGATAACAGCGAAAAATAAGTAAAATAACACATACACCAAAAGTGACTCAAAGGAAAAAATCGTGGGCACTACAAGTATCCTGATTATTAAAAGTCACAGAATATATATTCAATTTATTTTAACATAAAAATAATAAAATATGTAAAAATAATAAAAATATTAAATAAAACCTAAGAACTTTCAATGAATCTATCATAGAGATTCATTTTACATTTTTTCTATAATTTAATTAGCATCTCTTAATAAAGCAGTTAGATTATGTCTAAAATAATAGATTTGTTAACAGTAATATAGAATTTGGTGAGACAAAAATAGTTTAGTAAAAAAAATGAAAACAAATCTAAAATATAGTATAGTGATTGATATAATATACAATAATGTTTTTGAAAATATAAATTATATAATATTGCAAATGAAAACTAAATTAAAGTGTAGTGCAGTAGGATATAATTAAGCCTATATCAAATTAGAGCAGCACTTTCTTGTATAACCATTTTGGATGCACATCTTACATATTTTTAAGGAAAATGCTATGTGTACACCCGTAAAGGGTGTACATCTCACATCCCCACCCATCTAAGAGTGGGGGTGTGATGATGGGTCACTTGATGTGACCCGTAAAAAATATCGCCACCATTAAAATGGTGGAGATGTATGATGTACACCCCTTCGGGGTGTACATGTAGCATTGCTCTATTTTTAATTCAAGGATCAATTTTTTTAATACTAAAAGTTTAAAGAGTTTCCATCAAATTGACCTTAAAAGAGAAGGAAACCAGTTAATCTTAAATTGGGGAATTTCCAAAAGAAGCTTGAGCTGGAGCAATGAGTTAATGCTAACCATTTAATGCACACAAAACCATCCTTCAAGAGACAAATACATATACAACCAGAGCATGTATCTATCTATCTATCTATCTATGCAAATACAAATATATAAATTTTTAATAAAAATGTCACGTGCGTTGTATTCTACGCCTGTTTTGAAATTCTCTGTTGAATCGAACCAGCACAATTATTATTATTTTTTATATTTCTTTTAATCGAACCAGCATATCTTATCTGTTAAACTTGTTTACTTATCGAACCGAGTACCCTATTTTGTTATATACTTTGTATTGAACCAAACGGGCTCAACTCTTGCTGTTTTTTTTTTTTTTTTTTTTTTTTTTTTTAACTGAATCGACCTATCTTATTTATTGAACCGATCTATTTTATTATATCATATATTATGTATTGAATTGAACCGGAATTATGTTATATATATATTCTATATTAAACCAAAATTTTTTAACCTAGAATCTCTTATCCTTCTTTCAATATTTGTTACTTTTTTTGTTCCATTGAAGTGTTCTTTTGTACATTATGTGCATTATGTTTTTTTCCCTTTTTTTCCGCGTTGTTCATTCTTTTCTATCTGTTGTAGTATTTTATCTCTTCACACATTAATTGACTAGTGAATGACTTCCACTTATAGGATGAGTAAGTAGAAATCCAAAAAAAACGTAGAGAAAAAAATAAGAAAGAATAAATTTTTATTTCTTTCCTTATATTATTTTATGTGTATCCAAAACATGGAAAAAAGGAAAGAATAAAAAAAAAGGATAGGAGTGTAGAGAGAAAGAGAGGAGATTAAACTTTAGAGAGAGATGAAAAATGAGAGATTAGAACGATGAGAAATTATGAGGTAAAAAAAGAAAGGAGAGTAAACATTTCATTGTAAAAAAAAAAAATCAAGAGTTAATATAAAGATTTGAATGACTCTCACCTATTGGAGCAATGAATGCCAACCATTTAATGTACACAAAATCATCCAAGAAGAGACACATACACAGTAGTCAAAGCATCTATATTAAATAGTAAAATGTACACTCTATTTAGAACTATTTAGAATGTATAAAAATTATTTTTTTTATTAAATATAAGATAAAAATACTCATAGACCACTCAACTGTAGAGCATTTACAAATTGATGCCTCAATTATCAACTCCCTAATTTTGACTATTTTAATTCCTAAAAATACTTTTTTTACAAAATGCAGAATTAATATATGGACTGCTCGCAATTAATTGATAGCTATAACAACCATTAATTCCAATAATTAAAATTCAACCGTTGTTCGACAACGATTTACAAATTCAGTACTCAGAAGCGCATCTCAGATCGAAGCGATTTAAAAGCAAGATGTGTGTGTGTTATTCAAAAAAAGTTGGAGAGCCTTGTTTCAAATGCCCCTCGATCAGTTTAGGAGCCTCCATATAATTTTATGTAGAAAATTAACTTGTCTTTTGAACCCTGTCCAAATTAAAGGTCCATCCATTTTTGGTTGTGTTATCATATATATTGTTACCATATATATTATTCATCTAAATTCATTCTCTTATATAAAGTGAAGAAAAAAATTTTACATAGAAGAACAAGATTATATGCTGTTATATAAAACAATATGATAATATACCATAACAATATATATAGTAGCATATCATGTAAAGAAAGGTAATATATCATAACAATAAAAAAATATATATATGGTAATATATCATGTAAAGAAAGTAAAATATATAGTAATATAAATATTACAATCTTAACAAAGAAATAATATATAAGGTAATAATATATATATGGTAACAAGTTGATCATGAATAATTTATATAGGATTAGGACAGTCACCTAAATTGCCATTTCACATTGTCTATGGTCGTTGAAAGGTATCTATCCCTACGGGAAAATCACAGTATGAACGCTCATTTGGGGTTTAAGGGTTTGTTGGAGTCTAGTTTTGAAATTTAGGTACCTACAGATACAGATCAAAATTAAAAAAAAAATTAATGTAAGTCTTCAAAATTATACTATAACTAGTCGGTACTAGCATAGATTTGCTCTGCACGGTCTACCAATAGGCCGTGAGAAGAATATAGTCTCAAAAGAGGAGCTTTAGAAGAAAGAGAACTCGCGACTATCGTCACCACCACTTGGTGAGTTATATGATTAGAAAGAAATAGAAGAATATTCGAGCGTAACAGGTTCTGAGACTGTTGTCGTCGGAGATTTGATCGCTTAGAAATATTTGGGTGTCCTACTGCACCATATAATTTTTTTTTTTTTTTTTATTTGAGGCTCAGTTGCCTTAATTTCTAGTAAAGTTCATTACCCAAATGAATGAAGCGATAACATTTTTTTTTTCTAAAAAAAAAAAAAAAGAAAATAAAAAAACTAGTAGTAGATCAAGAAAATAACTAGTGTATATATAAATTAAATTAATCACACCTCAATTTTTAAGAATCAATGTTCTCAAATTAAAATCTAATGAAATGTGTATAATCTATATGGGTCCGACTACTATACTCTTATGAGTAAAAAAAATTTGTACTCATAAGTTTTCATCCATTCGATGAAAAAATATGCGGTTAGGATTATAGTAGTTCCTAAGATTTTTACTATTTTTCTAACAACCTAGTAAATCCTAGGGAGACCACTATCATCTTAACCGCACATTTCTTCATCCAAGGATAAAAAAGTTATAAGTACAAAAGATTTATATATACTCATAAGAGTATAGTAGTCCTACGCTAATCTATGTTATCTAAAGAACCTGTACATAAAATATTATAGCTAGGCTAAATATATTTATCATCAAAATATCAAATAGTGATAGAAATCAATATGTCTGATTTTTAAAAAACTAATATTTAAATTTTACAATTTTTAACTATTAATTATACAGTATCGATCATACAATAATAAATTCAATTTTAACCAAATTAGCAATAATTAGGACGGAGAAATTCAAAAACAACATTTATTTTAGAATAGAGAAATTCTATTGTACTTATAAACTTTTTATATATCATAAAATACCTTAATATTTTAAGACCATTGTGAAAATATCTTAAACTTGCGGTATGCACGAGATATATACTTAAACACCGGGTGCACGGAATAACTTCCACATGTTGACTTTGTCCTCGTCACAGCAAATCCAAGGGCCGATTTTTTCGTGGCGCGTTAACTCCACACGAGCCCATTGTTGTCCCCCCCGCAACTTGGTTCATTGAATAAGGACAGTTTTGACCTTTCCACATGTCCCAAATTCACGTCCTGATTCCTAATTCGTTGCCCTCCACCCACAGTGGCTATATATAATTAAGAAAAGCCCCTTTTTTTTTTTTGTACTTATATATTTTTACCCAAAATTTGTGGACTTTTCTTCCGCGTATTTTGTACGAAGAGATTTGTTTAATGGATGCTTTTGACTCGTGCGGAGAATTTTAGCAGGGACTCGAAAAGGACCTTTTTGCAAATAGAAAGCAATTTCGGTGGTGGTGGTGGGGGGACAAGAATAACTGGGCTCCAATTAACCATGAACGATGGTTTCAAGCTTCTTTTGATGAGCTTTTTTTTGGGCTTTTAAAAGGTGAGATTTTGCACTTACCAATCTCTTTTTTTCTTTTCTTTTTCTTTTTTTCTCTTGTCCAATGATTCCGCCTTTTGTTTTTATTAAGGAAAGAGATCTAAATTTAGATTTTTTAATATTTTTTCCAGTTTTTATTAACTCATCTGAATCATGAGATAATCTATATATATATATATATATATATATATGATTTGAATTAATTCACTGTAAAAATTGTATTGTGATTAAAATTAAGAAGACTCCTTAAATCAATCTTTGTAGATAATTTTGTATATATATTTTATCCCCTGTTTTGGTTGTTGATATGTAGAGATGGTCTCAAAGGAATTATCTTAGTTGATCTTAAATGAATTTGAATTTTTTTATTGTATGATTAGTCCAATTAATTGGTTAGGATTCAGCTGCAGTTTGATTTAATTTGTGACATATAAAATTTTGCTCCTTTTCCATTAAATTTCTGCTTATTTTCCTTTTTCAGAAAAAAAGGAACAAAATGTAACATTTGAAATTTATGATCTGAATAGTTAGGGAACAGATGAAACATATAATAATAAACAACAGAGAGAATATCATAATATTCTTAAGCACTTTTGCTAACTTTATTATTATTGTTCTTGATTCCTTTTGGAGAAATCACCACAACCATCAAATGTGCCTTTTCTTTTCCGACGAAAATATGCGGTGAATAGAGATTGCTTGATCCTTTCCACTTTGATGTTAATCATATCTACTCAACTCAATGAATTTGTATGATCTAAAGGAGTTAAAGATCGATTTAGTGACGTCGACAACTCATTTTGTTTGTGGCCAAACACATCCAAGCATAATTCTTGCATCTTCAATAATTGCATGTCTATTATAATACATTATCTTCGATGCGTTTGAGTGATAATTATATGTGATTTTAAATTGTTAAAGCCTAATTTTAGATGTTGGTCGAAAAAAAAATTTTGAAATATTTTAGTGGCTTCAGGGGTTCCTAGCTAACATGTCAAAGAGAGAACTAACTTTGCTTTGAACAATCCACTAGTAAATATGCTTTTTCCACTGGCTTGAACATGGCTGCGATTACGATGTAGATTCATCGGACGCGTGAGTTTTAACGTAGTTGACGAGTTCGACTTCGGTATAGAATTCGATCCTATATATATAATGATGTTTTAGTCCTTAGCTGATGCAGGAAATGCATTGGCTTCAATATTGAAGCGAAGATTCTGTAGTGAGATTGACACTCTGAAGTACAGTAGAGATTTGTGTTCTGAAAGATAAAAAACATTTGTTTTGATCCAATTTTAACAGGTGATCGAGTCTCTTGTTAGATTGAGTTAGCGATGGGTCGCTCCGTTTCTGACGAAGTGGAAAACAAGGAATCGGGCGTCGCCAACATTTCTAACGCTTACCGTGAAATAGACTACAACCAATCTGTCTACAAAGTTGGATTCCCTCCGAAGAAGCACTTCGTCACGGAGTTCACTGATACATTGAAGGAAACATTCTTCTCTGACGATCCTTTACGCCCGTACAAGGACCAACCGAAATCAAAGAAACTCTTACTAGGCCTCCAGTTCTTCTTTCCAATCCTCGAGTGGGGAAGGCACTACAATTTGAGCAAGTTTAAGGGTGATTTGATCGCCGGGTTAACCATCGCAAGCTTGTGTATTCCTCAAGTAAGTATAATTCGACCGAGAATAAGTATATTTATTCACATATTAGTAAGTTTTGATTGTTTGAGTGAACTCTTTGAGTCCTAACATTATGCGTATGTCGTAAAAATAGGATATTGGATACGCGAAATTGGCCAATTTGGATCCAAATTATGGGCTCTGTAAGTTCTATCAGAAACACACTTACTGAAAAAAGAATAAGGAAGTGAAATTCTATCATTTCTTACATAATATGAGATTTAAATTGTCGCAGACTCGAGTTTCGTTCCACCGCTGATTTATGCCATAATGGGTAGCTCGAGAGATATCGCAATTGGACCTGTCGCAGTTGTGTCTCTCTTGCTCGGGACGCTTCTTCAGGACGAGGTCGATCCGGTGAAGAACAAGGAGGAATACGTTCGTCTTGCGTTTACAGCGACTTTTTTCGCTGGTATAACTCAAGCAGCACTTGGGTTTTTGAGGTAGGCACCTATACTCTTGTTATTTAATCACGATTTTTGGTTCCTAAAATCGAAACCTGTTTCAATTTCGTCCTCGGTATTGAGTTTCTTAGCTTACTCCCTGAAGTTTAACCCTCGCTTTAGTTCTTAGTTTTAGTAAAGCCACAGTTCTGAGCTTCTGATTCTTATATATATATATATATGTTACTAATTTTTGGATCTGCAAACAAACATTTGATTACTGAATTAATAATTCAGGTTGGGTTTTCTAATAGAATTCCTATCTCATGCCGCCGTTGTCGGATTCATGGGTGGAGCAGCAATTACAATTGCGCTTCAACAGCTAAAAGGATTTCTTGGTATACAAAATTTCACCAAGAAAACTGATATTGTTTCTGTACTGAAATCTGTGTTCAGCTCGGCTCACCACGGAGTAAGATTCTCGCCTTCTACTATTCTTCTCTATCGGCACCGACATGAACTTCATGTGCAGCAGTAATTAACTTATATTTTCCTCTTTTAATTGCAGTGGAATTGGGAAACTATACTTATAGGAGCATCCTTTTTGGCATTCCTTCTTTTCGCAAAGTACATTGTAAGAGTTTCTTTCGCTTTATCAGGGATTTATAGAAATTATTCATATGTTGAAATAGTGTGGTGTTTTTTTTTTTTTTTTCCTTAACACTTTTTGCAATTTGAAACTAATAATAGGGCAAAACGAGGAAGAACCTTTTCTGGATACCGGCAATCGCGCCACTTATCTCGGTTATTATATCGACCTTCTTTGTTTACATTACTCGTGCTGATAAGCACGGCGTTCAGATTGTAAGCTTTTCATTCTCATTACCAATCATTTAGTAGAGTTAAATGATGTTTATTTCTTTTTACTGCATTTTTTTAGATAAATTTTACTGTGTCGATTACAGGTGAAGCACATAAAGAAAGGTATCAATCCCTCGTCGGTTGATCAAATTTACTTTACGGGTTCAAACACTGTAAAAGGATTCAGAATTGGAGTAGTAGCTGGACTGATCGGCTTGACGGTATGCTTTGGATAAATATATATTACTGCAATTATTACTGACGGTTAAGTTAGTTCGCTTGATTTAATCGCAACATATGTTTGTCAGGAAGCTGTGGCGATCGGAAGAACATTTGCTGCAATGAAGGACTATCAATTGGATGGAAATAAAGAAATGCTCGCGCTAGGAACCATGAATGTAATCGGCTCGATGACTTCTTGCTATGTTGCGACAGGTAATGAATTTTCCTTATCAGCACTCCATTCATGAGTGAATTTATTAGTTGCTAAAATCGTAATATCTGAGTACAAATTGAAATCGATCGCGGTAGTAACTGAAGGAGAAATCGAAATCAGAGTCGAACTTCAGAGACCAAAAATCTTACAATTGGCCCATGATAAATTATGGAATAAACTCTTGAGAATTCAATTTTAATTTTTGGTTTTAAATCACAGGCTCCTTCTCGCGCTCGGCAGTTAATTACATGGCAGGGTGCAGAACAGCAGTTTCCAATGTGGTTATGTCACTAGTAGTATTACTCACATTGTTATTGATAACTCCTCTATTCAAATATACTCCAAATGCAATTCTTTCCTCTATTATCATTTCGGCCGTGGTCGGCTTAGTCGACTATGATGCTGCATTTCTTATCTGGAAAGTCGATAAATTGGACTTCATCGCCTGCATGGGAGCTTTCTTTGGCGTAGTCTTTATATCTGTCGAGATCGGACTACTAATTGCTGTAAGAATCGATTTCACTTTGAATTTGATTTGAAACTTTTGTTCGAATTAGACTAATTTTTCTGGTTCTTTTTCTAATAGGTGGCAATATCACTAGCTAAGATACTTCTTCAAGTAACAAGGCCAAGAACTGCTCTACTTGGGAATCTTCCAAGAACTAGTATATATAGAAATATTGAACAGTATCCGGAGGCGACGAAAGTTCCCGGAGTTTTAATTGTGAGAATTGATTCAGCTATCTACTTCACCAATTCCAATTATGTTAAGGAGAGGTACAAGTTCACCATACAATCTGAACTAAATAAAGATCAACACTATCTTAAAAAACTTACTAGCTCTTTATCATCTTCTTTTCAGAATCCTAAGATGGTTGAGAGATGAGGAAGACCATTTACAGACGAAAGGCCTACCCAAAATCGATTTCTTGATCGTCGAGATGTCACGTAAGAAGGACGAAACAAAATGATGCATCCCGGCTTTTTATTTCTGATTATAAAATTATATGAAACAACCGTTGCACTCTAAACGCTTAAACGGTTAGAGAACGGTGTTTATATATTTTATATTCAACACTGATTCTTCTACATTTAACTAAATTATACTTGGTTTACGCAAGTCATCATTAGTTCTACTGATTGGAATATCTTTGCAGCTGTGACCGACATCGACACGAGCGGCATCCACAACTTGGAGGAGTTGTTCAAGACTCTCAAAAAGCGCAGTGTTCAGGTGATAAAAGTGATTATGGTACTATATAATGTGATTAAGGTATATATTGAGTCTTATTATGTTCAAAAAATTACCTCAGCTTGTTCTTGCTAATCCGGGGCCAGTGGTGATCGAGAAGCTGCGGTTGTCCAACTTCACGGAGCTCGTAGGCCAAGATAACATATTTCTGACGGTCGGAGACGCGGTAAGAACTTGTGCTCGAAAATCTATAGAAGAAGACACATGAACAACTGCTACAGGAGGAACTAAGAATGAATAAGAGGCTTTTGTGCTTGACATAACAACAGCAAAAGTAGCTGCAGCTCCATATAAGGGAAATTGGTACATGATGATGGATTTTGGCACAGGGTTTGTTTATATCCCTATAAGACAAGGGATTGTGGGGAGGGGGGGAGTGTTTGGATAGTTTGAGGATATGTTGAATTATTGTGTGGGGGTAACAAACATGAGTGCCACTTGCGCACTCACTAATTAAAGGTGATGGCTAATCTTAAAAGTTGTTGGCCTCTTGCAGATTTTCTATCAACTCTGAGATTTCTTTTTTTCTTTTTCTTTTTTTCTCTCTCTGTAGAGCAACAATGAAAAATACTAACCACACGAATAAACAAATATGATGTACCTAAATCACCTGCAACCAAGAAAATAAAAAAATTTACAAAAAAAATTGATGTTCCCCAAAAAAAAAATTTATTTTGAATACTCTGAGTTGATCCATCTATAATTTTTCCCCATGTTGCTGGAATTGAAATTTGCTGAAATCAAATCAAGCAGTTTGGGCTATTCAAATTTTTCTTATAATTTATTTTCCATTATTATTCCATTTTGGAATCTGATACAAAAAAAAAACAGCACTAACAAACCATCACAATAGAAGCATCAACAAAACCAAAAAAAAAAAAAAAATTTAATTCCAAAAATATCTTAAAGAGTTAAAAAAATGACATTCCTCAGATAAAGAGCACTTGCCTATAAGAGTCTCTCCAAAGCAATTACATAATAATAATTGTAACTACTCTACAACCTGATCCCACACAAGCATCAATCATCATTATTATATACAGTTGCGACCGTAAGAACCGATAAACAGGGCCAATAACAAAGTGGCTACGGCTCGAGAACAAATCCTTTAATTGTGAATGCAGTGTTCATGTTTCTCCTGTTCTCCAGTCTGCGAGAATTATTCAGCTTTAATCAGTAGCTTATTCCGATCAACAATATCGTACATGTGGTCCTCGTCGATCAGTCAATCAAGAATCTGTTTGAGTTCTTCGACTAATTGCGTTCTTCTAGAAGGATCTATCTGTAACAATGTCCAAGCATGAGCATATCAGTAAGTTTCATATATGGCTGCTGTTAGATTCATGCAAGGTTACAGGTTTCTTCCACCAGAAGCGAATCGAAAATGAAGCTTAGAATATCTTCGAAAATAAAAGGTAGATAACAATGCATGTAAAAATACGATTACAGAGGAAAACCAGAAGAATAAAAGTTAAGTAGAACATAAAACACGGCTTAAAAATCAGATTTGGTAAACTTCATTCTATAGTTGTGAACTGGTAATTTTTTGGTGTTACTTAGAAGCCAAATTCTTTTAATAAAAAAGAAATTTCATCTACATCTACAACCCCTGCAAAATTTCCTAGCTACATTTATATATTTATGCAAAATAAAAAATTTTCATATGTACTCTGCATTTTAATTTTTCATACGTTCCCAGATCTTTGGATGATTCCCAACTAAAAAGAGTATTTTTTCTAAGAAACTGCACTTTTGAGGGGCATACGTGAAGATTTCAATTTTTACAGGCAGATGATTTTGCAAGATAAATGTAAAGCAATACTAACCTTGCTGAGAAGAGCGGAAACGGCTTGA
Source organism: Tillandsia leiboldiana (assembly GCA_029204045.2). Taxonomy (NCBI): domain Eukaryota; kingdom Viridiplantae; phylum Streptophyta; class Magnoliopsida; order Poales; family Bromeliaceae; genus Tillandsia; species Tillandsia leiboldiana. The sequence goes on along the minus strand of CM055075.1, from coordinate 29,080,326 downwards.
GGCAAAGCTTCCAAATCTGAGCTTGATTCACCGAAACTCGAGAGCACTTGGAATGCTTTCTGAGCCCTTAAATCCTTGAGATAGCTCTCGTAGTTTCTAGCGTCATTTTTCCATTTAAAGAAAGCCTCATCATCATCCCAATTATTGTCGTCCGCTTCGCCCGATTGCGAAGCCGAAAACCACTTCTTGATCAAACCCATCGCAGCTTTGCATGAAAGCTGCTCCCCGGCAGCATCCCTAACACTCTTAACAAGAAGCACTTCGGAGACTTTTCTAAGCAATCTTTTATAGAAGAAGTAGCGAGAATTCTCCCAGTCTACAACTTCTCTAACCACTCCTTTGGCCGCCATTCTCAAAGGAGTATCATGCAAGTCAGCAAACTTGGTGGCAATTTGAGTGTATATAGGCAACAACTGCTTCTCCCTTAACATTATCCTCTTCTGAATGGACTGTACCTCCGCTTGGTTTCCACCTTCTTTGGCTTCTTTGAGCTTTTCCTTCAGGCTTCTGACTTCTGGGTCAAGCCGTCCCATGCATTCGATAAGCTCTTTCGACCTGAACTTGATCTCAATAAGCCCTTCGGGCTCAAGCACATTGCCTCTTGCAGTCCTCTCCGCATACATCTCAATGTGATCTGAGTTGATCTTGCTATCCACCACGACCCACGCACCACCGCGAAGCTCTCCACACATAGGAATGTAAACAAACACAGGCTGCTTATAAGTCCTTAAGTTCTCAACAATTGTGGACCCTGCTTGAAGAATCCCTTCAAATAGGTCTCTCTGCCCACCTGAAAACCCTCTCCAGTTAGCAAGAATAAAGAGCGGAAGTTCTTCACGGTTAAAATCCAGCAAAGCTTGAGAGGTTTTAGTGGCAGAGTCGGGGAACCAAACTTGGCCAGCTTGTGGGACCATCCTTTCGTGCGAATCGAGCTGACCTGGATCAGCGGGTATGGCTTGCGTTTGTGTTTGGGTTTCGACGGCTATGATCCCCACGGGAATTCCGCCAAGTTTTGCTCTTCCTGTTACCACTGTCTTTGCCCAACCTTCTAATGTTTCTATGAAGCTATCTTTGTCGAAAATGCCCCCTAACCAATTTCCTTCGCCGTGAGTCCCACTTATAGCCTTACGTGGGTCGCAGGAATTATTAGGGAAGTAGCCAATTGGTCTCTCAGGCGGGTCCATGGGACTTGAAATAGGGAGGGGCCCGCCTACATATGGAGGAACATAGCTAAGCCACTTTAAAATAGCCGAAACACCTTCGAGATCATCTGAAACGGTTAGATGAACGACCCCATTTGTCGCCATAATCTTTGGCCCACCTAGTTGCATATGAGAGCTGTACACTTCACGACCAAGGAGCTTATTGAGAGTAGGAAACCCAGTTAAAATTATAGGCTGGTCAAGGCGTTGAATGCATCTCATGCCAAGCCTAGCAAGATAAGCTCCGATTCCAACAGTTCGACCAGTGACATAGGTTAGAGTGAAGGTCTCTGTGTATGCCCTAGAATAAGCACTAGCTATGGCCCCACTTCCTGATAAATTCTCCACACCGAGTCCGTCCTCTTTCCCTACTATGGAATCAAGGACCCATCTAATTTCACCGCTTTCTAGTTTAAGTTCGTGAGCTATGACTGATGAGCCAATTTTCATATAGTCTTCGGGAGTGAGATACATGTAATGAAAGCCGCGCTCTGGGCTCAAGTCATCGGACCAACCAACACGAAAGCAGGACTTTACTTCTTCTGCCAACCCAATTCGCGCACCTGCGTTTGCTGCTAAGTAGATAAGCGGGAGTTTCTTCTCACATGCGAGATTGGTGACAGCATCAAAGAAAGCATCTTCTCTTGGACCAAAAGAGCCGTGTTTGAATGTACAATCATTTGCGACAACTATGATATTTCTTCCATTGGGGAATTCTGGTGTGAGCATCTCTATGGACCAAGCAACCATGCCCACATCGTTTAGACCGGGGGTACGGTCTACAGGAATTAAAGGAGTACCCCATGCTCCAGCTTTGTCAGAGAACATAAGTTCTTTGACTCTGAGAAGATCACTATCATCGCCCGGAGCTTTGACTTCTGCTTGAGAGTCAGATGCCCATGACTGGCGAAGAGCAGTTTCAAACACCTGCACACAAAACATTTATTTTTATGGTGATAAAAATTTCCAAAATGGTTTTTACGCATACAAAGGAAAAAAGAAAACATTGTTGTAATATAAGAATACAGTTTAGGAATCACCAGTGGAAAATCGTAGCAGTACGTTGTGTTGGCCTTTCTAGCTGCTAAACGTTTTTGATCAATAGGACCCAAAGGTTGATATAGAGCAGTTAATGGCACGCCATGTAAAGGACCAGGCAACAAGGTGGCAGAGTGGTAAACAAGTTCGTGTGATTTGTTGTCCTCCACTTCTCGATAAACCTAGTAGAAAAACCAGGAAGAAAGATAAATACACTACTGGAGGTATCATCGAAGACTCAAGAATGAGAAAACATTTACAAGCCCAAGTATATCCTTGAAAGAAAAAAAATATGAGAAACTTAGGCTTACATGTACGGTGCAAGTATGACCAGTGACATTGGTCACTACAATTCTCCAAGCACCATGAGCAAGCCCATCACAATCCAACCAAAGCTTCATTTCCCACTCACACACAGCTAGGCGATGCATCCTTGCCCCAACCAATTCATGAATCTTTAAAGCCATTTCCTTTAAGATCACATAGACAATAGCTTCGTCTTTGCAAGCATCCACATCCATCGTCCTATTAAAAGCAGAAATATGGAGAGGTTGAGTTTCCCAAAAAAAAAAAGAGCACATAAATTTACTTCTTCATAATTTAAGGAAAATTACATGCATGTACAAACGACTGACCTTGAATAATTAATAAGATCATAAAGTTGCTGCTCTCTCAATATACACAAATACATGTGGGAGTGATCAGATCTGATGGTGGTGTTATGAATGTGAAGCTCTAATTCTTCCAAAGCTGGCATTAGTGATCTCAATATGCTGGATGCTGTGAAGGATAGAGAAGATTTGGCACAGCTTATTACTGTATCGACATCTTGGCTCGATGAAAATCCACTAGGGGTTCTAGGTTGCCTGACAAGGGTGCGGAGAAACATCCTCTGGACCCGTGCATGGGGCTCCACGACCGTGTATAGGTGCCACTGCCGATCTCGAGATGGTGTATACTGTATTTTACCATAACCTTTCAGCTTTTCCTACAATAGAAGAAAAAGACAAGAAGAAAGCCTTCAATTCCAACTGCTTTCCTGGTGGAATACATGACAACGATGATGCTACCACAAATTAGTGCAGTGTAAGAAAACTTGTAGCTTCATATATATGGGGCTTTTATATACAATCCTTGCAACATCTTCAAATTTTCATTTGTACCTTTGTAAAATCTAAATTTTCCTTTGTACTTCTTGAAACATAGGTCTTAGGAAAATACCCAAATCTAAAGTTGAGAAGTCAGCCAAATCACGGGGGAAGTTGATTCTGTATAAAGAGAAGTTTTTTGAAGAGGGGTATTTCCGTAAATACAATGGCACATATGTAAAAAAAATCAAGCTTTTGAATGGTACAAGTAAATGTTCACATTTTGCTGGTGTGCATTGATAATTTTGCAATGGTAATAAATAAATATCTCAATGTACAAGTACATTACATACCACTTCAAGGAATGTAGATAGAGGAGGTTCCAAGTGACGAAGAAGCGGTTCTTCCTCATAATAAAGCTTTTCGGCGGACCAATGGAAGGAGTGGCGCATAGGTGCTCGACCCTCATCTCTCTGTATGATGCAATTAATAACTCTAATGCCTGCATTACAGAGTTCAGAGCTCAATACATTCTCCTTCAAAATCTTGGCTATTTTGTTTATCCTTTCCTGGGCCTGATCCTCATCACCACTGCGAGAAAGTTAAATTTATATGGAAAATTTAACCAGGAATTCACATAGTTAATATTTCAGGATAAGGGTTTTTATAATCATATGACAAGAAGTACACACCTGTCTTGAAGTGTACTCATTTGATTATTAATGCCAACCAATGCAACATGCAGCATGTTGCCTTGATTAGCATTCCCAGAAGTCCAATTTGAAATTGATTCATTTTCCGCTGCATAGTTTAAACAATGTGTAGTCTCCTTCAAAGCAGCACTGATTGCTGTCGGCAGAAATTGAAGAGATTTAATGATGACCATAGCACCCCAGTTCTTTTCACTGTGTTTTTCTACTAACATTTCATCGGGCATTGCATCCTCAGTCCCATTTCTTTTCTCAATATGCTCCACGCAGAATTCCCAAAAAGCAATCAGACCTGATCGATGCCATCGCATATGCGCACTATCCTTAACAAGGTAGGGCTGCGGAATTTTTTTTTGAGTCAGGAATGCTACAAATTAATAACATATGTCAACATCCATAAAGGGCCTTTCTGGCCTGAATGAAGTTTCTATAATAGTGCTTCTTCGAGTAGAGCTGTTCGAAGAAACACTAAAACCTTTTTTTACTAAAATCTACTCTATAGCTTCTTGCTACACGGCAGAAGTTGAAGCTTCAAAGTGGAACTTCCATTCTTGGAACCGGGAGCTCACTTAACTCTCTTACCACAGAAAAATCCCCAGGCCATCCATTGGCGGAATGCAAGTTTCTGGAAGATTTTGCTTCTTGGAGTTGAGCAGCTGCTTTAGAAGCCATGCCAAACAGAAAATAGGCTTTGTTTGGCACTGTTGAAGGATATGGTGATAAAGTGCTATCAGAAGAACTACATCATAATCCCTAAACTTCTTTTAACAATAGAAGCAGAAGCTACAAATTGGAGCTATGCTTTCACGGCTCAAAATCTCATTTCAGCTTATTGTGACAGCAAAACCTCCAGACTTTTCTAGTTAGCAAAGCTAGAGGCATCTGCAACTGAAAGTAAAATAAGAAACAGAGTTGAACGTCAATAAAATGGAAAGCTTGATCATACCTGGTACAATCGGCGTATATATGTCTCCAGCACTCTCCTTTGAAGGGTAGGGTCGCTGTGATCAAACAAAGCCACCAGGGCATCCTCAACTGCCAATGGAGCACTGACAAGATCCTCCATTCTCTCATTGATCGCCATTTTCCTCCTAGGGGTAGAGACACGCTCCCCTTCCTCAGTGAACATCTCTAGCTCTGAAAGACTTCGAGCAATGCTTGTTCTGAGCTCACTCAGTTTGGTTTGTTCGAGAAGTTGACTTGCTTTAAGTGCCAACTGCAGTTACCACATTAAAAAACACATAATTTAAAAGGAAAATTTTAAAACTCTAATTCTAATTCAGATATATGTTGTGTTATGACCTCAGAGTAAGTAGTATGATTAAGAGCAGAAAATCGAATCAGCTTGTCCCTATAAGCAGCAGGGTTGGGGTAAACCAATGCTTCCATAAGTCGCAGAATCAGTTTATTTTTACTCCGCACACCCTTCAAAGCAGCGAATAAACAGTTAATGTTAAAAATTCTTTCGAATTGATAATTTTAATAACATCAAAAATTGCATATTGCAGTACAGGTGATAAAATACGAGATTAAGTTAGAGCATAATTTGTTGCCCTCACAAGCAAATTACCTGACGGGACAAAACGATGTCTACAACTTTTCGGAGATCTTTCGTGTGTTGCAGACGAAGCCTTTCTATCACATCACCCTATAACGAAGAAATATCGCAAGTTCTCTCATGTAACAAAAAGTAAACTTGATTGAGTCATACGATTGATAATCTATTAATCGGCAAGACAAATATCGCAAGTTCTCTCATGTAACAAAAAGTAAACTTGATTGAGTCATACGATTGATAATCTATTCACTTTAGATTTTTTTTTTTTCTTTTGTATTTTAGTTACTACCACAATTTCGACCTTTGAAAATGGAACAGCATGAATGAACATCAACCTGAATGTTATCGCTGAATAGTTCTTCAACAGACAGATACTCCTCGAAAAGAGACTGCACAATTACATGTGCATGGCTTTCTCTTCCACCCTCATAAGACTTTACAAGACTCGTAAGGGGTTCCACAAGCCTCTCTTGGGCGGCTCTATCTTTTTCAGAGCAGGAGGAGAGATGAGCCTGCATAAATACACATTACAGAAAAAGCTTCTTGGAGAAAAAGAAAAAGATAAAAGGTAAAAAAAAAAAAAAAAAACAGGTTGAAGAAGCCACTAAACACCACTAACCTCGAGAACCCCTCTTAGTAATTTGGCGGGGAAATCAATGTTCTTCTTGGAATATGAAGTTGATTCATACGCTTTATATTTTGTGTCTAACTGTATTGCATGTGAAGCAAAAAACATCTTAGCTCTACAATTAAATGAGTCAAAAAGAGAAACTGCTGAACCAAGAAGCTAAATTGGACCTCATTCCTAAGATCTTTTGGGAGTCGAGTTGCCAATACAGACATGCACTCTTGCCACTGGAGAAAAGGGAGTTCAGGACTATCTAAACAGTTCAGCAAATCTTGCATGACCTGATAAAAACAAACAAATAAAGAATGAAGAAGTAAAACAAAGATCACGAAAATTAGAAAAGAAACTTAATTGATATCTAGCATACCAAACACATGATAATATATAAGAACAAATTCAAATTTTTGCTCTCTGAAAAAGAATCAACTTGTAGAGAAATATTTTCATTATTTTAGTCCAAAACTCAAAATTCAAATTAATTTTCTGGAATTACATGATTTTTATTCTTTTTACTCCATGAAACATATTTGGGAGAGCAGGAAGATCAATACATGGTAGTACATGGTAGAGAAAGCAAAATAGTTCTAAAGCTAGTGACCTTGCAAACATCATTACATTAAATGATTGAAAAATATCAAAGATGAAAATTACGAAAATCGGTCAAAATAAATCTTATTTTAAATAGTTTAATACTTTTCTTTTCCTTACTTCTTGAATGTTATGTTCATAGCCTGCGAGAATCATTCGAGCAGCATTTAAACTCGCCGCACATCTTTGATGAACTTTGTCAGAAACTGCAGTTGGGGGTCCGAGTTTTGGAAATGTGCCGTGAAATGGTTCAGCCCTCCTCACAGCGGATGGATCATCAAGATCCAGCTTTGCTATAAGGTCACCAGCCTGCAAAAAAAATTACCTTGGACTAATTAAAGCAAGTAACTTTTACATATGCATCCCCGCAAAATCATCTCTTTAGTCTTTACATATATATCCCTGTAAAATCTACATTTTCATATTTATTCTTTGAAGGTACACTTTCCTACCAAAAATATGCTTAAGTTTGGGGGTCATTTTTTTATTTTTTAAAAGAGGGGAATTTCTCTGTGTACAAGGGCGAGTATGCATGAAATTCAGATTCCGAAGGGCTGTATAGTTAATCATTTACCTGCATCGCCTGGCCTTCAGACATCACAAAATGAATAACTCCAGAAGAAGGCAATAAAAGCGGCATGCACATCTTCATCACCTCAATCTCTGCATACGGTGCATCAGCATCAACATGAGCACCATCAGAAACCAGGAAGCGAAGAAGCTTGCACGGTGTCTCGGCGACCAATTTAGATGGATCATGATCATTCTGAAACAAGAGTATAATATTTATCAATTTCTACTAAATGCTACTACAGTAATAAACTAATAATACATATGTTATTCTTGTGTCAACTAAAGTTAGAACTTAGAAGTGAAGCTCATGTTTTATCCAAAAGTAACAATATGCTAATACTGGTTTAAGTTTCATTGCACTCTCCAAAAAAAGTGCTTAAATAATGAGAAGGGAACTTTTAGACTTTAGAAACTCGTAACTGGGTTAATATAAAAATAAAAAGTGAAATTATGCATACCTGCAACAAGCATGTCCTTCCATCAATAAGGAGGCGAGTACCAGCAGCCTCATCTTCAGCATAAATAACATGGCTATTTCCATTCAACTGTCGAAAGTTGCAATTAGAGACCAGTTAGATAGAGTTTGAGAGACCAGTTAAGAATGACAGAAAAATTTTATGATAACAAGAAAACAGGGAATATTTGCCTGCATCAAAAGACCACCATCACGCAAGGTATGGATTTCTGCTTCAATCTCTGATTGGTTCATCCTCAATTTGTAGCTACCAGGTCCACCCCTCACCATCTCAATCTATCATGGGATCCCAAATGATTAAAGCATGAAAAATATTTCAAAAGAATAATTCGCACAACTTAATGAAGGTAGAGAATTACCGTGTATTTGCTCCCTTCAATATTCAAAGAAACAACAGAATTGACAAGTGATATGTGCTGCAATAAATTTACGAGCAATTAAATCTTAGCGTCAAAACGGAGAGCAGAAACCAATATTTTAAACGTAGTCTAGGGCTCAGCCATAGCATATGCTACCTTAGGAGGAATTTGCCCTTTTACTAGATAGCCAACGTACTCGGAAACAATCGCTGCACTGCTTCTTGATGCTTTCTGACAGAATTAAAAGGCAAGAGATGGCTACTCAGACTGGTTTAGTATATATGGGGTTTGTTACTAATTTAGTCTCAGAATCTTGATCTCAATCTCAGTTTAAGTCCTCAGAGATTCAATTTTAACAAATTTAGTCCTCAAAGTTTGTCCAGCGTGACACCAGTCTACCATCTGAAAAATAGATGGTAGACTAACCAAAGAACTTAAATTGTTAAATCGGACAAATTTTTGGGACTAAATTATTAAAATCGAGACTGTGACGATGTAACTGAGATTGCATTCAAACTTTAAGGACCAAATTTGTAAGTAACTCCTATATCTGCATACAGAATAAAGCACTCTGAGAATTGACAACTATGTAGCTATCATTTAATTAAATATTCTTACATATAGAGCTCCACCAACAACTGAGAGGTACCAAGGAGGCCTCTCGGCCCTAACCCGCATAGCTATTCTGCCATCCAGCCAGCCAGTATGAATTTTATTGTCTCTATATTCTGAAGACTGTAAAAGCAGTACATGAGAAATGCTGGATAAGACATCTATCTTAGGGATAACATAGTGTAAAAATAGGCATCCTTACATTCAAGAGATCTATGGTATAATCAACATTTGTGCGAATTTCTCCAAGGATATGGATCTCTTTTAACCCAAGCACCATATTAGCTATTGCTAAGGCCCTGGACTCCCCAAATGCAAAAACATGCCCTAGAGTAAAATAAGAGTTTTAAGCAGAAGCTTTTCAAAAAGTTATTAGAAGAATCTGGCAATCTGTCAGCATTACGTACCAAATTGAGAATCAGAGAACTCATGAATCCCACCTCCAGACTGAAAATGAAATAAAAATTAGTTGTATAAATAGTATCTTAGAAATGGAAATATGCACTTTAAGTATTGGAAGACATATTCCAAAGTTCAAACAAATATAATTCCAGAGCTATATAGTGGCCTACAGGTGAGAGGCACCATGGCTTAGAATTATACTGCTGTGATGCTATAGTGAGGAGTAAAAAGAAAAAATGTAAAGAAAATACGTAAGATGTTCCTTTTACTTTATTTGGCACCATCATGGTTGAGAAGAAAAAAGAATCTAAATAAAGAGCTAAATGAATACCTTAATTTATTTTGGCATCATTAAACCCACTTCTAGTTTCTTTTCAAGTGTAAAAGTGACCGACTTAATGAAAATAACCACTTAATGAAAAAAGATTACCAATGGGAATGGGGAAGGGAGAAAAAGTATGGTAGAGATAAGAGAAAAACTAATTGAAGAACAATTTAATCCACTGCCGTCGCCAATTTGCTTACTAAGATATGAAGAGAAGTAGAAATCAAGTATATAGGAATAAGCCAGCTGTCATTTTTAAATGCAAATGACTGCCCAGGTTCTAAAGAGAGAGTTTGTGACAACGCTAAATCAGCCCGAAATAAAAGTCCAGCAGTAGATGCAGCACAGTTTTATGATAATATAATTAGTAACAATAATAACATAATAATGATAATAAATGTTTCATATCAGTTAGTCTTCAACATAAACATATCTACAATTCCTTTTGACACACGTCAATAACCAAGTTCTTACATAAAAATCCAATTTACCCTACCCAAACATACCTTTACAGAGAAGTAAGCCCATACATTCGGCTTGCTTTTAAAACTTAGTTCCTGCAAACAATTGAGTCAAACTGATCACAAGCTTGTTCCATATTACACTACAGCAGAACACCTTCGTACAAAATTGTTACCTGAACTTTTCCACTTGTGGGCTTAAATCCATCATCTGGGTCCTCACTGGTAACCCTGACAGCCACACAATGACCTTTTGGTCTAACTGATTGTGCTTTATCAAAATCAAATGGGGTTGCAAGAACTGATGTTTTTCTCCAAGCATCGTATCCTCCGCCATGGTCCATATTGTAAAAACGTCTGATCTCTATGAGAGATAAGCATAAAAAAAAAAAAGAGATTTATCTACATTTATTACTTGTGCAAAATTATCTCTTAGATTATATGTCTGCACAGTCCGAAAATGGCCTGTAAAATGTAAATCTTGCATCTATGCCCTTAAGCTTACAAAATGCCCCTCTCCAAGAACTTTTTTGATACATAAAAAGGTATTTTTGCAAGAAGTTGCATTTTTTTCTATGGGAATATATGAAAATTTAGATTTTAAAGGGAAACATGCAAATAGGTGACTTTGCAGGGTGTAAAAGCCCCTAGAAATAAACAAAATATAAATATGTATAACCCTTTGGACATCGGCCTTAAAAAAGTATTATACCTGGTATTTGCCAAAGAGGTATTCCCATTCCTACAGCAACTTGAGCTGCTGGTAAATTTATCTCAGCTATCCACTCAGTTACAGGATGTTCCACCTGAAAAGGATCCAAGTTAAAGACAAGATAGAGAATTCATAAAACACAAGCAGTTTCTTCAAGTGCAAGAGGCAAAAGAAACCTGTAACCGTGGGTTGAGCTCTAAGAAATAGTATTCGCCAGTTTCCATGCTGTAAAGATACTCTACAGTGGCAGCACCAACATACCCCACACATTTAGCAAGCCTCCTAGCTGCCTGCTCCAGCTGTTTCACGGTGTCGGGAGGAGCAACAGTAATTGGGCCCTCTTCGATAATCTGTTGAATATAGAGGTTATCTGTCAATGCCCTTTTATGCTTTTCCTACAACACTAAATGACCAGGACTCTTTTGAACGGTTAACATACACCATCTCAGTGGCAATTTGCCCTAACTTTTGGAATACCTCCTCCTCTTGGGGTGGGGAAGGTGGTGGGGCGGTGGGGGGGCTATTTAATTAAATATCAGGAGTTTTTTTATGGCAGGGAACTAAAATGAGCTTCTAGTCCTCAAAAGCATAAACTCAATTATCAGGAGTTTTTTGGTGGTAGGGAGCTAAAATGAGCTCCTAGTCCTCAAGAGCAGAAACTCCAACTTGAAGCTTCTGCTTATGCAATGAGAAGATGTAGATGAGATTTCTGATGAAAAAGCTACTATGTTAGTGCTTCTATGAACATTTGTACTCAAGCAACACTTTCGCAGAAGCTCCATCCAAGTGAAAAAGAGCAAAAGTTAACTACAAAAAAATCTGTGGATGATACTTGAGTGCATGATGAACAAAGTAAGTGACTAAGACCAGTATAAATGCATGTCCGCACTTAAAGCATGAATAGGTACAGAATGATGTAAAAGATATATGCAATGTTTCAGCATATAAGGAAACTTAATAGGCAAAAAAAGAAAAGAAAAAGAGTTAAACAGAGCTTGCCTTTTGATGCCGCCTTTGCACACTGCAGTCTCGACTGTGCAGGGCGGCCACATTACCATATTGGTCGCATAGTAACTGAACTTCCAGATGCCGACTCTACAAAGGGGAGGGAAAAAAAATCTAGAAGTATGTTCTATAATAAATTCCGAAGGCAAAAGGAAATGAAACAGCGATTACCATTGGGGAAGCAACAATTCAGATAATAGGAAAAGCATAGGAACAGTGACAGTCATGCTCAGAAAATTGGAATCTTAAGAAAACCTAACCTGCGCTGCAACCTTCATTATGAATATTGGTGAGCCAGGAACTTCACCTTGCACTTGTTTGAACAATGCTCTCACTTCATCATCATTATGAACCTTGAAAATTAACTCAGCTTCGTAAGTATCAATAGCAAACAGCCTGTCTGCTAAGGAAAAAGAAAAATTCTGACCAATTTTAATATAAGAGAGATAAAGGCAACCTTTCTTATCCCTTTGCCGCCACCACCCCAGGAAGCCTTGATCATGGCAGGATAGCCAACCACCTGACAACTAGCCACAGCTTCCTCTGTGGTATAAACACAAGCTTCTCTATATATTTCCTCAGGTATGGAGTCCAAGCAACTATCCGGGGGAATTTTTACCTGTAACATCATTTTAAAGAGATAATCAATATACAAGTAGGAAAAAAATTGCACGAATCATATAAAATGTGAAACACTTACATGTGAACCACTCCATGGAAGGGTTGGTACTCCTGCCGCTTGAGCAATCAAAGACGAACCGATTTTATCCCCTAGTGCAGCCATTGATGAAGCTGGAGGCCCGAGAAAGATTATTCCTTTTGAACTCAGTGCATCCGGAAGTTCTGGGTTCTCAGACGCATGGCCCCAACCAGGCCAAACGGCCACAACATGGGTTATTTCTGCCATCTGCTACGTTTTAACATGTTATAACAATCATCATAGCATAAATAGACTATCATTTAAAGTTCATTAATAGTGCCAAGGTCTCCAATCTTTTAATCATTAGAATTGGGTCCTTAACCTCTACATTTTGTTGCAATATTACCTTTTCGGACAAATTCCTTCGTTAAATTACAAAAAGGATTCATGTAACCATTGTCGAATGGCCACTTTTCAACTTTTGGACTTGTCTTATGGCGATTACATGTCCATTGCCATCAAATTTACTAAGGAATTTAGTGAAAAGGATAAGATTGCAAAATAACGCAAAAGTTAGAGAACCAATTATACCGATTTAGAGGTTTGAATCCTTGAAGACCGAACAGAACCTCCTAAATAAGTTGTGAACCCCCTGTTGCCATTTACCCATTTAAAGAGACAATAAGTTCTAGAAGATCAAATCAACAAATGTAAATAGAACCAACCTCCACGATAAGTTGAACATTGGCATAGTTATTATTGTTTGTTCCACCAGGAACTTCCACAAATTGATCTGCTATCCTAATATGCTCCGCATTTATTCTCAAGTCTTCTGGTGTTGCCATAGCTACCAAAAGAATCGCTTTCTCCGATCCAAAGGTTTCCAAAGCCCACGATCTAATACTACGCATAAATTTAACAGCCGCCATTCCATTATTGGCAACCAATATGCTGTGAATTGGCGATTTCCCACCGAGGGCTTGGCAAAACTCATCGACCTTTAACAATGTAGCTGTGTGTTTGAGGTGAACAGTTCCATTCACTACTCCATTCTTCTGCCAAGCTTCTGCCATGATTGGTGATCTCTGGCCTTCGTACATGCTGCACAAACAACTAGATTAAGAAGAAATGAGTAAGGTTATCCCAAAAGTAATTGCTCCAATTTGCTACTTCTTTTTCTGCTATATAAGGAAGTTATTTAGGAGATTTTGATGAAAAAAAGCTGTACTGCTTCTTAAAAGTTGAAACAACTCCTGCCAAAGTGCGAAACAGCACTTCTGCAGCAACTCCACCAGGGCCAAACAGGGTCTAAGTATATATGACCGGCACATTTTCTTAACAATAGTACTAAATGTTGTTATTAGCAAGGAGAAAAAGATATATAGTACAATGTACTTATTAATGAAGTTCATGAGTGTTGCCCAAATGATACAATTTATTGTAGCTGAAGATTGTACGAGATAAATACTTTCAACCAAAGAGACTTGGCTACATACAAAAAGGAAAGATAAACAATGCTAGGTTGGCTTGAGCATACTAGATATGGTAGATATCAAAGCTAGATCGATTCACGTAAGCAAGCCCCCTTGATTTATGTGAGAGAATGCTGTTTATGTTTCGTATTAATATTATAGTTCACTAAGTATGTGATACAGCACAGCTGCCGATGCTTGTGTAAGTAATTTCAAGCTACACATAAAAATTCATACAGTACAAGCAATATGCTAAGTACATGCACATCTAAAAATCCAAAGGAATCTTTGGTATCGAAAGTCTCGAATTTTCGGTTATATTATGTTGTAACTGCAAATATTTTTAGATGCCAAACAACTCTTTTTAAAGTCATGAAACGAACTTATGTTATCGACTTACTACAGCATGATTTATTCATCATGACAAAAAAAAAAAAAAAAAAAAAAAACACTGACAAAGTAAGAACAAGTTAGTTCAAAATTGAAACTTTTCATGCAAATTCTGCGAAACAATGATTCTATATATGAGAGTTCAAATAGACTAGACCCCACATGATTCTATGACAGAGAAACTATTTAGGCAGTTAAAACTTAAAGGTCTCTTCAGATCATACTACACAAGGACGTTCACAAACACCACTATGAACAGTTCAACAACAGCTCAATAACACAGAAACTAAACCTACCCAGCACCCAAAAACACACAAATTTAAAACAACTAAAGAGGAACAAACGATGCCAAATTTGAATCAAACCGTGCAAACAAACTCAGAGAAAACCCAACAACAGCAACAACAACAACAAAAACAAAAAATTGAAACTTGGATCAACTTACATCATAAAAAGGAACACCAAGCCCCGAGATCTCAACAAAAAAAGGGAGAACCCAGATCACAATCCCCAGTAAATTCTTCTACTACGTGATCATTTAGAAGAACCCATTTGCGCAGATGACCTATTCGACGAAAATCCACTGAGTAATAATTAAAAAAGAAAAAAAAAAAAAAAAAAAGGAAAAAAAAAGAGGGGGGAAGTGAGAAGGGGGCGGATTAGAGAGAGAAAGGGGAGGGGTTAGAGAGAGAAAGTCCTCAACGGCTTTAAATGGGATGGGAGCTCCACGTGACACCTCCCCACCTCCGCCTCCTCCTCCTCCTCCCCCTGCACTCTCCGGTCCACAGAAAATCGCTCCATGGACCAGGTCCACCACGTCATCCGTAAACCATCCCTCCAATAAATTTTAGAGGCAATTTTCTATATACCCCAAAAATTTCTCTATTTTTAGATTTACCCTTCTTCTAATATTAAAATTATCCTTCTTACGTTCCAGCTTCTTTCTAAAATACTCCTGAAGTTAAACTCTGTTAGTGTACCGTTTAAAACCGCCGTTATTTATGTGAAATTACTATTTTGCCCTTTTAAATATACCCTTCTATCATAACCAACTTTTTCTTATGTACCCTTAAAATTTTCAATAGTTTTGGTAGATAGGGATAAAATAAGTATATCTGATAGTTTTCAACTCCGATTATTATTTAACTCTAGTTTAACCTTAGTTAACTTAACAAAGGGAAATGGTAGGGGTATTTTTAATAACGGTGGAACGTATGAAAAGTATATTGGAAAGAAAAAAAAATAAGAGGGGTAAATAAGATATTTCTTCATATTTCAGGAATACACAGACAATTATCTCTAAATTTTATAATTACTTTTATTTTTAAATAAATAGCAATTAAATTAAAATTGTTAGGTTAATATATTTTTTTAGGGTGGAGGGAATTCCACGTGGAAATGAACTGAGCGGTGCCACAGATGACGTGGTAGAACGGGTTCATGTAATAGTTTCTTTGCAAAAAGTTAGCTCCCAACTACCCTCTTCTCTCTCCCTCCAAATTTAATAAAACGAAAAACCTACCACGCACCCCAGATGGGTGTATATGATTTACACCAATCCATTGAACGGATGAGATCCTTTCAATTGTCTCACAATGTGACAAGTAAAAAAATCACATTCATTCAATAGATGGTGTGCATCATGCACTTTATTTTTAGAGTGTATGAATAGTATTTTTTTTATTTTTTAAAAAATTCTAATTATTTATAAATTTATTTTTTTATATTTTCAAATATTATATTTAACTATAAATATAATTTTTAATCGTTAAAATTTTTGAAAAGAAATATATGTAAGGATAAAATAAATAATTTATTTATATTTGGTTAAAAAATAAATATTGAAGGGATAAAATATAAACAACTTAGAATTATTGAAGGGATAAAATATAAAAAGTTGAATTTTGTAGAAATATATATGTTATTCAATATGTTTATAGTGATTTATATAAAATTAACCTTAATAAAAAAGAAGAATATTTTTTTTATTCTTAATACAAACCAATTTGAGACAAAATTAAATTGGAAAAAAATAATAAAATCCAGATGCATGACCCAATCTAGTCAAAACCCAACTCTTGGATTTTGATTTGGTCTCGAATTGTGTTAGATTAATTTTGTCATTTTGTTGGAGGGGGAATTGGAATTTGATGGGGTTTGTGGTAGGTGGTGTTTGATGAACTACTAGTAACTAAAACTATTTCCATATATTGAGTATTATTTGTGGTGATTTGTGGATTACTATTTATGTGAATAATAGGTTGACACATTTGATAGGATTCAGTGGAGGGGGAGCATTAAGATGGCATTGATTGATTATAGCAAAAAAGGAAAAATAAAAAATAAAAAAATTTGCATTGATTGGGGGAGGAGGGAGGCAGGTAGAAGAGTATTAATTGATTTGTTTTAGGTTGGTGCAGGTGGATGAGAGAGAGAGAGAGAGAGAGAGAGCATATTTTTTGATTAAATAGGAATATATTTTATTTGAAATTAAAAATAAAGGGATAGAGAGAGGTATAATTCATGCGAACACAGATGAAATATCCGAACTCTAGCTACCACAATAGAAGAAGACCACTGCAGCTGCCGTAGTCACCGCAGCGCACCACGGCAAGAGAGAGAGCATGTTATCATAAGATTTTTCTATAACAGATTTTACTAGTAATTTATAGTGAGTTAATTACATTAAGTACTTTCTTAATTTATACTGCTTTTTTATTTTTACTTTTAGAATGGATGATAGCATGCTATTGTTTCGTCTATTTATTTTTTTAAAAAAAAATAGTTGAAAATATAAATCAATTACATTTCAAATTTCAAAAATCAAATATCAATTATTAAATTTTTTTATCAGTAAAATTATCCGTATATTTTCATACCATATATTCCGTATAAAATTTATATCATTGCATTAGTATGTAGACCCCCACACAATAATATACATTGTACCCAAAATATCTATAGTATAAGAGTGCCATAAAGACGATTATTTAGATGGCACGTATATTAGCAAAAAAAATAAAGGGTAATGTTATATGTACACTCCGAAAGAGGTGTACATCCTACACCCCACTCATCCAATGGGTGTGATGTTTTTGGAGTCACTTGATGTGATCCCTTCTCACACCCTCATCCATTGGATAGGTGAGGATGTAGAATGTACACCCCGGATGGGGTGTACACATAGCATTTTCCAAAAACAAAAGGAGAAAAATAAAACCAAACAAATCTTAGAAAATGATGAAGAGTCTTATGTACTTGGGGGTTTCCTTTGTCATCATCACAAGTGTGACACATCCACGGCTTGTAGTACTAGGAGTCTTTTTGTGTACAACAGTGTCCATGAAAAATATGCATGTCTCTTTGTAGTAGCTATAATGTGGTGGGTAGGTAGATCATCCACAACTACCCCTCCCCCCTCTCCTTCCTCTCTCTCTCTCTCTTTCTCTCTCTCTCTCAATTTTGACTTGGACTATTGAACCACGTACACCAAAACTCAAGTTTTGATTGTACTCTATTATATAGATAATGGGAACATGGTTCATGATGTGTATATGTTAAAGGTTGAAAATTTTTTGCAAATGAATCTAACACTTACCTATGGGGTGTTAATTAACTTGCTTAACATATATACAAATATATAAAAGCTAAAACTAAGGCCCAAAAAGACCTATATTTTATGGAGGATGCTAGGTGTACATGTACACCCCGTAAGGGGTGTACATCCTACACCCCATCCCATTCTGGGATGGGGCTTTTTTTACTGGTCACATGATGTGATCAGTAAAATTCACCCCACCTTATAAGATGTACATCTCTCATAGAGTGTACACTTATATTTATCCATATTTTATTGATACCATGTAACCAAGAAAATGGTTTTAATACAATAATATGATGGTGATGTATACATACTTTTTAACTAGACCATGAGAAAAATTTTCCAGTGAACCTTACTTCTATTGAAAATTTAGGACTCGTCTCGATACCTAATTTTGTGAATTCATAGTCGGCTTAGATACCGATTATTAAAATTTTATAGCGAAAATGTCCAATCGAATTTTCGCTATAAACATGTATTCTCGATAGAAACTGAAACCGACACAACCACAAAAAAGAGAAATAATAAAAGCAAAAAATGTTGACGAAATAAAAATCATTAACAATGAGAAAATTATACATGGCTCCTATATTATATATGGTAGCTTCAGCGCGAGTCCTCTTTTTAAATCTCTCTCATCCTTCTCTTATCTTCAATAAATCCATATGACTTTTAACTTTGAACACACATGTGCACTAGGTATATTCAAAATCACAAACACCTTGGGCATGACATATGGATGTGGCTAAGCTCTACCACCACCAAATAATAGTACCCATACTATATTTATAGCTTATATCAAAAGATATCCAAATCCTAATTTAATTAAATTTCTACTCTAAGTAATATTTAAATCTTGATAAATTTATCTTCAACCGATTTAAATATTAATCTTAATCCAACTATGATTCAACTACAAATCTAACCAAATCCTAATAATCATCACCTTGGTTTGATTTGTAGTCTTTAATCGCTGCGTTGAGCTCTCCATGCAAGCTCCACCTTGAGCTTGTCTCCGCTGCTCGATATTGCCACATCCACCGCTCCATCTCAAGTAGCCGCACCTTTGTGAACTTTTGGAACGCAATTTGTTTTTGCTTCCGTTCAAGTCGTGCTCCCGTTCAAAATATAGAAGTTCCCACGCTTGCTCGCCTCACACACAACTCGATCTCATTTTTGGATTTTGATAGCTCCATGTGAAGCTGAAAATTTGCAACCTTTCGAGTCCAACGCGACTACGAGATCAAATTCCGTTTCAAACCAGAAACATGTTGCACACCTGTCAGCGATCGTGCATTCGAATCTTCACCGTGCCGACTCCTAAAACTTTGCACATTGTTCGTTCCCCATTAGAGCCTGTCCATCTCTTATCACCTTTTTAGGTGGCAAAATACTCTTTCTTCGGGCAGACGTGAAAGGAACATGCCGAATCGAGCACCTATACATCATTTGAAATTTTAGCACTATCGGTCGCCGCATATAGCACATCAGAATCAATCATCTCCAATGTTGCCACTTGTGTTATCGCCAACATCTCCTCGTCTTGATCCGCGACAGTTTTTTTCTTCTATCGTTTTAGCTCTTTCAGATCGTTTTAACTATTTCATATAATCTTTCATATCATCTTTAAGCTTAATGTGATCTTTCCTGTGACAATAGAAGCGTTCCCCCTCAAATAGTAGCTTCTTCTGTCCACTTACGGTCGCCAATATATTTGCCTCCTTCTTCGCTTTTACCATCAAAGTTGTATCATGGTTCTGCATGCTGAATTCCCGAGTCATCTTTCACATATCATTCGATAGAAGCACGGTTGTGACCGCCTCCATGCTTATGATCTCCTTACCATAAAGCAACGTAGTCATCAAATGCTCATATGCCGCCGGTAACGAAGAAAGTAAAATCAGCATCTTATCCTTATCATCCAAATTGACTTCAATACTAGTCAACTAGGTCACTATATTGTTGAACTCATTCAAATGCTCTTGTAGACTAGCCGCTTCTTGCATCCGCAATGTGAACAGTCACTGTTTCGAGATACAATTTGTTTGTCAAGGATTTGGTCATATACAGATCTTACAATTTCTTCCACAACTTTGTCAGTGTCGACTCGCTGACTACATTATAAATAACCTCATATGTTAACAATAGATGAAGCGTACTTAACGCTTTTTGCTCCATCTTCTCTCATGTCGCATCCGTGATCTCTACCTGCTTTGCCTCTTTTCCGTTCAATGTCTGGTCTAAATTCTGCTGAACCAAAACAGCTCGAACTTTAATCTGTCACAAGCCAAAATTGTTCTTACCGTCAAACTTCTCGATTTCGAACTTCATGGCCATCTCTGTCGATCTCTCACGAAGATCGATAATCTTTAGCTCTGATACCAATTGTTGGGAATCTAGTACTCGTCCCGATACAAGATTTTGTAAATTCGCAACCTACTTCGGTACCGATTATTAGGATTCCGCAGTAAAAACGTCAAATCGAATTTTCATCATAAACCCGTATCCTTGATAGAAACTGAAACCGGCACAACCATAGAAAAGAGAAAAAATCAAAATAGAAAATGTTGATGAAATAAAATTTATTAACCAGGAGAAAATTACACCTAGCTCTTTTTCTATACAAAGTAACTTCAATCCAAGAAAGATTTCTCTCTTTGAATAGATCTATGCACTAGGCGTATCCAAAATTATGAACACTTTAGTCATAACATATAGGTGTGGCTAAACCCTACCACAACCACCAAATAATATCATCCATACTATATTTATAGTTTACATCAAAAAATATTCAAATCCTAATTTAATTAGATTTCTACTCTAATTAATATTTAAATTTTGATAAATTTATTTTCCACAGATTTAAATATCAATCTTAATACATCTAGACTTCAACTACAAATCTAATCAAATCCTAATCATTCTCGCGGAGGCTTAAGAAAAGTAGGTAAATATATATATATATATATAAAAAAGGTAATTATAAGATATTTAATTTTCATTGCTTTTAGTGCATGGTGTACATATAATTATTATTTTTTAAATTTAATTACCATTTTTAAGAGTGGGTGTGTAACCTAATTTAAACATTATTTCATTTGAATAATTAATATAATATTCATCACTGTGCAATGAGTTCATTTAATCAAAACTAATCAATCAATCACCGTCGTCAAAATTTACAATAATCATTGTTGAATTTTTCTAATTAACCAACTACCGTGTCATAAAATTATTTATTAAAATCAACGTAGCATTTATCACGCCTTCATAATTATTTTGTTGTCGGTTCGAGCAAAGGTCAATAATTCAAAAGGAGAATTTTTTCCCTTAATTTGAGTCATGTATAAGTAGAAATAAGGCGTTATTCCTTCATCAATCAACATCATGATCCACTCAAAATTACCGTAAAATTGATACTTAGCAACGAAAACGATACGTAGAGTTCTAATTGTCAATGGATCGAAGAGATTGGATCGATATAATATTTATGTAAAGCTGCCAAAATAGGACACATGACAAAAGCTAGAAATTAATAATGTTTTAATTCTAAGGTGAAGTGACAATTGAAATAATTGGAGATAAATCTTATGAAAATAAGTTGAAATTTACATTTTCATATTTTATATATACTTTCATTCGACTGTATATGAATAAATTTTCATCTACTCTCACAATACAAACGGTATATCTGGTATTGCTTTTAATTCTGCAGTAAACTACAGTCGCATTTGGTGCAACCGATGTTTGGCAGATAAAAAGTCGAAGCTTTTATCGCGATGGAAAACTAGATGAGAGAAACTGTTTGTAACGATTCGTCCCACTAGCAATAATAATTCGTTGAGCCTAATCCACAGCCCAAAATGCTTAAGTCCAGTTATTATTACTAGTGTCCATGTCTTATATAAACCCAATCACAATTCCATCCACATCCGATGTGAGGCTATTGGGGGCGTCACCGACTTCTCCCGTTTAGGCCTGACGTCCTCGTCAGCCCAAACACACACACAGTAGTCCAAGATCACCAGACGATGTTAGACTTGTCTCGCTAGTCCTGTAATCTAGACCCAGTCTCGCTAGTCCTGTTATCTAGATCCAGACTCAGCCGAGACTCGCCGCACACTTCCGGCTGGTTATTGGTTCTGATACCAAATGTAACGACCCGGCCCACTAGCAAAAATAATTCGTTGGGCCTAACCCACAGCTCAATTATTATTACTAGTGTCCATGTCTTATATAAACTCAATCACAATTCCATCCACATCCGATGTGAGGCTATTGGGGGCGTCACAGACTTCTCCCGTTTAGGCCTGACGTCCTCGTCAGCCCAAACACACACACAGTAGTCCAAGATCACCAGACGATGTTAGACTTGTCTCGCTAGTCCTGTTATCTAGACCCAGTCTCGCTAGTCCTGTTATCTAGACCCAGACTCAGCCGAGACTCGTCGCACACTTCCGGCTGGTTATTGGTCCTGATACCAAATGTAACGACCCGGCCCACTAGCAATAATAATTCGTTGGGCCTAACCTACAGCTCAATTATTATTACTAGTGTCCATGTCTTATATAAACTCAATCACAATTCTATTCACATCCGATATGAGACGATTGGGGGCGTCACACTGTTAAACGTCAACTGCATGCATTTTACTAAAATGTACAATTAGACAGTAATTAAGATCGCCCGGAATGCTATAGAAATGCTGGTCTACATTAATTTAAACAACAACTGCAGCAACATATTAAACCCACCTAAAAGATGCAAGGTTGAACAAAATCCAGCACGAGATGGAGCCTTAATTAATTGCCAATATGATGGATGTTACCATCACAACTCCAAACCAACCACATTGAACTCCCTATCTATGCGGAACAACTTTATATTCTCTGCATTAATTAGCCCAATCCTACAGTCAACCCATGAACGTAGATGATAATGATCTGTAACAAATTCATAATATCATAATTAAATTGAGAAATAACATCAAATTGTATAAGAAATTAGATTCCATTAATTAGGTGTGATGCTTATTATCTGTTGTTAATTATCAATTGTGTGTGCCTTTTCATTAAGTTGTTGAATAAGGTGTCTGATTCAGTAAATTCAGTTTAAATCAAACATATCTAAGTTTTCTAATTGTAAAATGATCTTTAGATCTTTACCTGAATTGGTTAAACTTTACTGAAACTGATGTGTCATTCACCTGGCAATTGGTATGTCATTGTTAGGGAATTTTTCTTTTTTATAAATAAGCTTACCAAGTATAATTATAACAAAAAATTATCGCAAACATAAGCCTAAATTATGCTACGTATGAATGTGAAAAACATAGAAAGAGGAGATCGAACGAATCATCATCTTCTAAATGCGACAAATCATTCGCTTCGCTGCATTCTTTTTTTTCTTACTATAATCTGTTTGGTTGTGCTTACGAAAGCGATCAACTGTTTATCATTTTTAAGTAACAAGAATTAAATTTGTGACAAATTTGAGAAATCATAGCTAATTGTTCGATTGCATTCATATATATATTTTTTTAGTTTAGCCAAAATATATGAAACTTAGTAGCTGTTTGACCATGCGGTGTGGGCTGCATTTGCTGCGATCCGAATCGAAAGCTCGTCTGTGGGCTAAATTAAATTGTTGGGCTGTTGTCATGGGCTTGGCAATTTTGACATCGACATCGGCCCACCAGAGAATAAAATATTATCAAAAATCTAATGTAAACTCAGCTCAATTCTGAGTTTACATTATAATTGGAAAAGTTTTGTATTATACCTTTCTCCTTTATAAGGGCTCTTAACCTCTATATTCCTATACAATTGATCCCAAAACTCATTGATGATGGAATCATCACTATTAGAATACGACCTCTTGAAACGATAAAAAATTTCTAATTTCATAACTACTCTAACTTCATGTCCCCCCTATTTGCCCTATCAGCTAGTTTGGCTTTCGTCCTCGATTCCCCGTCCTTCAATTCTCAAGTGTCTATTCTTTTTTATCCCTTTGTTATTCAATACCATAAAGACAAGAAAAGAGATGTCCTTCTATAGCTCTCCAAGTATGTTCCACGTTCCCCCCTCCGTTCCCCCTACTAATGGCGGCCCCTTTCGTCTCGGTCCCACGCTCCTTGTGTGGATTCTCCATTTTTCTTCAATACCATAAACACTAGGTGAATTAGCCTAATCATTAACACAGAGGAGAGTTGATCCACCTTGGAAACTCTCTCCGAGTCGAAAAGGACTCATTTTTATAATTTTTCGCTATCACTCACCTGCAGTATAAATATTAAAACTATTGATGAATTATATCACTCACCTGGAGCATAAATATTAAAACTATTGATGAATTATTTCTACTAGGATTGATTTTTGTATCCTCACGCTGATCTTCGCTACGCGACCGACAAAATCAACCCAAGTTTCAAACTCAAGTTTAACTTTACAACTCATTTACGAATTTACCGAAAGGTAAGATTTAACGGTTGGTATTTGAGGTCTCAAGTTCAAAATCTAGTTATTTTATATCTCTTGCTGAATTTGTTTTTAAAAATAAATAAAACTAGCAGCTCGCTAGTTTTTAAAAATAAACAAAATTAACAGTTTGCCATCTTTCTCTTTCTAAAATAAGAAAATAAGATTGAACCATGCTTGTAACTTGGAGTGTTCCTAAAATTGAAAAGTGCTTGTTAATTAATTCACATTTGATGAGTAGAGTATTAAGTTAGGAGGGAAAATTAAAAACCTTATGAACTATTAATGGAAAAATAATTATCAATGAAAAGAATGATTGATGCACCTTATATACTAAAAATGAGAGACCACAGTGGTACTGGCTCTCATGTTCTTCTTTTCACATCTAAACCAACTTAGGACCCAATTAGTCAAGATTTAGTCTAGATTTTGAAAAAGACGATTTTTGTAGAATTAATTTTGATAGAAATTATAAAGTGTTTGGTAGAGATTAGATAAAAAATAGTTTTTCTGAAGTAATTTTTTAAAATTGTTAGGTAAAATTTTTTCTCCGTACCTAAATAATAACTTTTTTTATAAATTTTATTTTAAAATAATTTAAAATTTGAATTTAAATATAATGTTTTAATTTAAAATTTGAAATTTTAAATATAATGTTTTAATTTAAATTTTAAAATTTATATTTTATAACTTATAATTTAAAATTTAAGATTTAAAATTCAAAAATAATATTTAAAATTTTGAAATTCATAATTTGTAATTTGAAAATTAAAACTTATAATTATAAAATTTAAAAATTTTAAATTTAAAGTTTAAAGTTTAAAGTTTATAATAAATTTGAAATTTAAAATTTAAAATTTAATTTTTTTAATTGAAATTAAATATCTAAATAAAAAATTTAAAAGTCAAAATTTGAAATTTAAAAATTCAAATATAAATTTTGAAATTGAATTTAAATTTAAAATTTAAATCTAAAATAAAAAATAAAAATTTTAAATTTGACTCAAAAATCAGAATCAGTTTTTAAAAAACAAATTTTAACTGTTTCTGATTTTAAATTTCGAAAATTAAAAAATTAATTCTAAAAATTAGAATCAAATTTTAAAAACTTAATTACCAAATCACTCTATTAAGCCGAAAATTATTTTTGAACTCAAAATCATTTTTCCAAAATTAAACCAAACATTTCCTGAGTTATCAAACTCTCTATTTAGCCAAAAATCACTTTCGAATTCAAAATTATTTTTCAAAAACTAGACCAAACAGTCGCTTATTCTTTCTCAAATCCAATCCATTGCTCTTGGTTTTTTTACTTTTCAGGTAGAAAAACTGCATATCTACTGGTACAATAAAAAAAATAGAAATTAACACATTGCAAAAAGTGCTTCAGTCTAATAAAATTAGACTATAGAAATATATTTTTATGATCTTTTTATATAAATACTACAATAAAATTAAATTATAAGAACATATTTTTACGACACTTTTGTGCAAGTGCCCTATCTATATTCTATCTATATCCAAAATTAAGTTATAGGGATATATTTTTTGGATACATTATGATAATGTGTCGCTATACATCGTAGCGACTGCACATATAGCTACACTAATAATAAGTGTCGGTATTTTTGCCATTAATATTTTTTTCAAATTTTAGAAACAATTAAAAGTATCGCTATAGCATAATTTTATTGTAGTGAAGTGTTCTATCTATATTTCATCTATATCCAAAATTAAATTATAAAAAAATATTTTTGAGACACATTATAATAATGTGTAGCTATACACCGTAGCGACGACATATATAACGACTTTAATAATCTGTGTCGGTATTTTTATGACCGATATTTTTTAAAAATTTTAAAAATATTTAAAAATATTATTTATAATATAATTTTAGTATAGTATTTTTTATCCAAAAATAGTCTTGTCAAAATTAAGGGAGGCCATGGCCATGAGTTGCACATGTTGATGTTTCCATTATTGTACCCTACTATTAATTAAACTTTGAGCAATGCTACATGTACACCCCGAAGGGGTGTATATCATACACCTCCACTATTTTAATGGTGGCGATATCTTTTACGGGTCACATCGATTGACCCATCATCACACCCCACCCATTGGATGGATGGGGTGTGTGATATACACTCCGTTTTGGGTGTACAAGTATCATTTCCCTTAAACTTTCCCCACATCCTGCCAAAAAAAACTCACTGATTGAAAAAGACAAGGCTGCCACTAAAAAGAAAAAAACGAGTGAGAAAATAGAAGGAAAAGTGTGACAGGTAATTAATACAAATGCATGCAGCCTCAACCAACATCACAAGCAAAATTATTGCAGGGACTTAGAACTATATTTATTAGTTAATCTTCTAAAAAGAAATTAAGCTAAATTACAGAAAATTCTTCTGTTTCTCATTTTTTTACTTTGTCCTTCTGTTTTTTAAAAACCTACATTTTGCTCTCTTGTAATTACTGAATTGTCTTTAGGGGGCAACGGCGTTAACGGAGGAGGTAAATTGACGAAAATATCCTTACTTTATATTAGAGGGAAAAGATAATGAAGGGAAGAGAAAGGGGTTTAGACTTATTTTTCGCCATTCTTGAAGGGTATTTTGGGTATATCCAATAATATTTTAAAAAAAACTGACGGCTCACTCACGGAATGGTGACGGCGGGGGGTAAATGCATATTTTGGTAATTACGAGGGGACAAAATGTAGGCTTTTAAAAGACAGGTGGGCAAAGTGAAAAAGCGGGATATTACAGAAAAGTTTTCTGTAATTTAGCCAAGAAATTATTTTGAGATGCATTCACTATCTATAATTATTTACGGGACGTTTGGATTCGGTATAGAACCGGAAATAGAAGAATTAATTTTTTAATTTTTTCAAGTGTATCAGGAATCAATCGGTATAGCTCTACCGAGACACCATCTCTCACCTCATTATTATATAATAAAGTTTAAGAGCAAAAAGATAATTTACCTCAATTAAAATTATTTATTCCTCTTATTTCTTATTTTCATACCAAACACAAAATCTCTTATCCCTGGAACCATCTCAAACGCTTTTTTACATTAGTTTCGTATTTTATATTTATTTCTGAAATAGCTAGTTCTGTCTTATCCCGTTACCAAACGGGTCCTGAATGAATAATGCTATTCAAGGGGTTCTTATCTTGTAATTTTTTTTTTTTTTGTACAAAATATTTTAAAATAATTTTAAATTCTAGGATGGGGGGTATATTTTTACTAAATAGGCATGAGGTAGTATCTAAATCAATATTATTAAAAATCGAGATAATTGTATATGACTTACTATAAAAATATTAAATAATAAATATATTTTTATAAAATTTAAATTATCAAATTTATTTTTTTCAAAAGTCTTTATGTCTGCAAATATATATATTTTATTTTCTTATCAAAATTTAGATATTCATGAGTTTAAAAAAAATTATAGTTTGCTAAAAATAAAATAACTTTTTTATCCCTTATATATATAATTTATATTTTAATACTAATTTTTGTCATTTTTTTCTCTCTCTACGCGATGACGACAACCTCGAAGGCGATATCCTCCACCGCGACAAAAATAAAGCATGTGCCACGAAGAACACGATGATAGAGTTATGAAAGTAAAAATATTAGTATTTTATAAAAATAAATTTATAAATATAAAATAATTATTTTACACATCCATCGATAAAAAAAAAAACTTTTAGAATATAATACTTAAATTATATATATATATATATATATATATATATATATATATATATATATATATATATATATATATATATAATGGCTTAACAGTGAACCAAATAGTACAAATATATATATAAACAAATTAAAATTTTTTAAAAAATATATTAACAAATTATAAAAAATAAAATAAAAAAATAAATTTGATACTTAAATTTTATAAAAATTTATCTATTATTTAATATTTTTATATAGATATGTATAAAATTAACTCATAAAAAAACTTATTATCTTTTACATAATAAAAAAGTTAAAGAATATGATAAGTTCTTGATAGGTATATAAGCCACTATGCAATATTTTCCCTGGTTGTTCTCTCTCTTGTCTGTCTTGATGGTGACAAGAGGGAGAGGTGTGGCTCCACTGCCTGCCACCTCAGGAAAAATAAGAGCCCTTTTGGAACAAGCAAATGCTCCATGTACATTATAAATAAATAAATAAATAAATAAATATATATATATATATATATATATATATATATATATATATATATATATATATATTATTTATTTTAAAATAAAATTAATTTTATTAATCACATCATGTAGCTAATAAAAGTTATTTTGCTTTGAGGTATAAAATGTACCCCACCCCATCCTAGAGTGGGATGAAGTTCACCCGTCACATCGAATGACGGATAAAATTCACCCCACATCAGGATGGGATAGAGTGTAAGATGTACACCCCCAAGGAGGTGTATATCTAGTTTTTTCCTAAAATGTATATATATATAGGTATTTAAGTAGGTTTTTTTTTTTTTTTTTTTTTTTTTAGGATTTATAGTACTCTTTGATAGTGAGAGTTAAAGAGATGGGGATCCGATAATATTTTGTCTTATTGGACCACCAGGGCCACTCTCTTGTTGGGTTTCCATGGGCCACTCTTTTTGTGTGGCTACAGGAGCTTGGCCATTTAAGGAGGTTCCCTTGATTTGGTCCCCCAATATTTTCGGGTATCACCACCTACTACCAAATTATTGAGATTCCTAATGATAAGGAATAGAAAAAAAAATGAGTTATCATATCGCCACTATAAGTGATCTAGGCGAAGTAAGGATCTCAAATTCAATGGAGATCTAAAAGTTGTAAAATAATATAAACATAGAAAAACGAATTATAAAATAGCGAGTATAAGTGCTATAGATGAAGTAAACTCCGCTAGATATATACTAGCTTCGAACTTGAAACTCTGGATAGTAAACTACCAATTCAGATTGAATAGTAACCGATTTGAAAACTTTAAAGTTTTTGCGAAACCTAAATGCGAAAAATTAATTATCTAGGTTTAATGTTTTGAAATAGTGACATTTTGTTCTGAAAAAAGCAATATTGGTGAGGCTTCACAAAATGCAATTGTGATAATGGCCAATCCCTAGCTAGTAGTTTTCTCAACTGCATGTGTTACCCATAAACAAATGTAAGGAGTAGTAGGGAAATTAGATTAGAGGAAAAGAAGATTCTAGCAATGCATAATGCATCTGCTTCAGCAATGTATTGCATCTGCTTCAGGAATGGTCCCAGATTTCATATGCTTCAATTCATTGAGGAGCAACAATAATTGAACATCAAATGTTGGTCCCCATTGTGCATTAAATTTGGTGCACCAAATCATCTCTAAATTGCTTCCATTCTGATAAATTTTCCCTGGATTTGGTCCACCACATCATATCTAGACCGTCCGTATATAATTTTGACTATTCGGTCCATTGGTAGCATGGTGCACGAGATTCACGTTGCAATTCTTCGCATTTTTTTCCACTTAACGGACGTTAAAATCGATAACCAAAACGCCCAAAAACCTGTTAACGGCCCAACCAACTAACACCGTTAAAAAAAAAAAAAACCCTTCTAGCACCTTCCACTCACGTGGGCCCCCCCACATGCACAACACGCCCTTTTTCATCCACGTGGCACGTGGTGCGTTCACCAAAAAGGCGCCAAAAGACCACGCTGCGTGGGCCCCACCCGAACCAGCTTTCCCCCATCTCGACCGTCCGCTTCGAATCATACGGCCACAACCCCCTCATCTATGCGCGTCCACAACCGTGCGCGCGACACGTCCACCCTATCCTCGCTCTATAAATAGAGCCCCCACTCCTTGCGTACCGCTTACGGTGCCTAGCAAAAGAGAGAGAGAGAGAGAGAGAGAGAGAGAGAGTTTAAAATTAAAATTTGAATTTAATTAAAATTTGAAATTTGAAAATTTTG
This sequence comes from Tillandsia leiboldiana, assembly GCA_029204045.2. Lineage (NCBI taxonomy): Eukaryota > Viridiplantae > Streptophyta > Magnoliopsida > Poales > Bromeliaceae > Tillandsia > Tillandsia leiboldiana. Next base: position 29,050,030 of record CM055075.1, on the reverse strand, counting down.
AAATTGGAAAGATGTTCATAGAGAGGTTCAAGGTGGAGAGCGAGAGGGTGAGGTACGGGGACGACGAGATCGACTCGGTGTACGACTACGAGACCACGGAACTGGTCCACGAGAACCGGGGCGGATCCTACCAATGGATCGTACGGCCCAAAACCATCCGATACCGCTTCAAAACCGATACACGTGTACCGAAGATCGGGTACACCGTAACACCTCCTCTTTTTCATTCATTCATTTTTATTTTTTTTATACATTATTATAATTTTCGATCGTAGGTGTATTTTTTGTGGTTTTTTTTTTTTTTGTTGATTAATTTTATTTAATTTAATTTTTACGCGTGCAGGGTGATGCTCGTGGGATGGGGTGGGAATAACGGGTCCACCTTAACAGCTGGAATTATTTCTAACCGAGAGTAAGTTACTAAATTTTTTATTTTTATTTTTCCAAAAAATGATTGAATGGGTTTTATTTATTTATTCATTTATTTTTAAAAATTAGACTCTATGGTTGATTTTTTTTTTTTTTTTTTTTTTTTTTTTTTTTTTTTTTTTTTTTTTTTTTTTTTTGTAGTTCTAGTATTGTTGGAGTGCTTGTTTTATGCAATAGAAAACTACTAATAAATCGCTGTTGAGATTCGTGATAGTCTCAGGATGCACGTGAATTTTGTCTTATTTATTATTTATTTATGTGGTGTAAATAGTAAAGTTTTAGTAATTAAATAATGCAGAATAATAACTATGTGAAGCGGCGATTGCGAGGCCCAGGAAATTAAAAAAAAGTTAAAAAGTTAGGCGTGCTAGAATTAAAAGAGTTCTAGAATGAACGATTTTTTGAAAAGTTAGAATAATTCGTATAGGAGCTAATCACTGCGGTTCCTCGACTGAAGATCATTGTGGAGAACCGCGATTCTCCACAAGATAAGCCAAAGGTTAGTCGATTTATGATGCCCCACTTTTTAGGAATCATTCATCGTAGAACTACTATAATTATGATGTCCCGCTTCTCGGAGCTCACCCATTGTAGAATTACTATCGGAGGTCATCTATTATAGAATTACTATAGTTTTAACACGCCTAATTTTCTTAACTTTTTAGATTTTGCTACTATCTAAAATATTATAGTCCTGCTATAACCGAGTTAAGAAATTTAGTTATATTATATCATTTATATATAAGACTAATTAAAATTTCGGGGTATTATATTTTATCCTTCTTTAAGTTTTGACGTCCTCACAAGTATCAGGCGATGTGAGACTCATCTCGCTAGTTTTAGTCGATTTTGTGGAAAGCTGCATTCCATCCATAATGGTCATTAGTTGGGAGGCACGCTCTATTCGCTGTATAATCCTGCCTCAGCGGAGGTTCATTTTATATTTTTGACTGGTGATTGGCTCTGATACCAACTGTGACGTCTCACTTTTCAGGGGATCACCCATTCTAGAACTACTCTAGCTCTAGCACGCTCAATCCTCTTATCCTCGTGGGCCTTGCTATCACCCAAAATATTATAACCGGGTTAAAAAATTTAGTCATATTATATTATTTATATATAGAATTAATCTATATATTATTTATATATAGAACTAATCCAAATTTCGGGGTGTCACACGATTGATGATTGTTGTGAAAGAAGCGTGACTCTCCACAAGATTCGCTAAAGGCTAGCAGACGAGTCTCACATTGTCTGATACTTGTGATTGTGCTTGAGCCGGACGATGACGTCAGGGCTTAACAGAGGGAGAAATGTTACACCCTTAAAATTTGAAGTAATCCTATATAAAATATATAATAGGATTGGAATTTCTTAATTCGGCTATAATATTTTGAACAGTGGTTAGAATCAAGAGTTTAAGAGAGTTAAGCATGCTAGAGTTTAAAGGCATATTAAATAATACAAAATAATTATTTTACGAGAAATACTCTGGTATTTTTTTCATAAATAATAAAAATATTCTTAACCGTTGATTGATAAAAGATAAAAAAATAATTTTATTTATTAACATGTTAACAAGTAACTTTATTAATGAATTAATTTATTAAAATTAAACCTCCTTTATCCATTAATTTAAGGAGGTTTAAAATTTCTCTAATTTAGGCATTAATTTATATCAATATTTTTTAAAAAATTAAATGTTGGTAAATATTTAGATTCAACATATTTAATTTGTTTAAAGAATTTTAAAGTTTCTTTAATTTAAACATTAATTTTGTATTACAATTTTAAAAAATTTGAATGTGCTTAAATATTTGATTTAATAGAAATATATGGTATAATTTAAATTTATTTTTAGAATAGAATTGTACGGGCTAAATTAAATCAAATTTAAATTGTAAAATTTAAAATTTTAAAATAATGAGATCATATATTATAATTTAAAATATATATTAATAATAAATTTATAATTTCGCAATCTAAACCATGTATAAAAACGTCCTATAAGTTTAAACAATGCAGTGCAATTTAAACTGAATAAATTTTGACTATATAATTTAAAATTTAAGCTTAATTTTTTTTTAAAAAAAGATAGAAATTAATAGATTCCTAAATTTTAATTTCTAAAAATAATCTAAATTTTAATATAGTTTCCTGAAATTAAATTATGTACGGTATATTAAATAAATACTATTAAAATATTACCATTTAAGACTATAATTAAATTGGAATATTTAAAATTTATAATCTTTCCAAAAATAAAATCTCACTAAATTAAATTTTTTGAAATTTATAATATTTACAAAAATAAAATTCTCAAAATATAGATAAAATTACTTAATTATCCCTGAATAAAAAGATCAAAATAACTCTGTTTTGGGGCATATGGTAACGGATACCTCCCTCAAAGTGACCTGCTATTGCATATCACAACTTAGAAATAATTAAATCTGAATTGTTGAACAGGTATAAATAGGTATAAATGAACGGTAAAAAAAAAAAAAAAAATAGTATAGGAGTATGGTTCTTGTTTTACATATTAATGATAATGATATGTGAAGTATTTTTTTCAATTTTTAGAAAATGTATTAAAATAATATTTTGTGGAATGAATTAATGTAGGGGGATATCATGGGTGACCAAGGACAAGGTGCAACAAGCCAACTATTTTGGGTCCTTGACTCAAGCTTCCACCATTAGGATTGGGAGCTTCAATGGAGAGGAAATTTATGCCCCTTTCAAGAGCCTCCTACCTATGGTAATTAAAAAAAAATTAAAAAATTAAAAAATTCCCACCCATTTTCTTTTTAGTCTAATGATTGTTTTTGTGTTCTTTGGTGAAAACTAGATAGATTGTAAGATTATGGCCTTATCAAATGAAAATCAAGTTTGCGGCCTAGTCGGCTCGGCCGAAGAGTGTAATGTACTCTAGGGCTAGTGATTCCACAACTATTGGATATGCCTCGTGATCCTCGTGATCCGCGGGCCCTTCTTAACACATTAAGAAGGCGCACGTCTCTAAGAATTTTTTTGTTGAGAGAGAAAGGTGACAAGTTATCTGATTTGTTCATGTTTTTTTTAAAAAATGAACTTAGTTAGAAATGTGAATCAATCGGACTTCGAATTTGAAATCTCGAGTATCAATTATTAAGTTCTTAGCTAACTGCGATAGGTACGATCGGTGCATGTTGAAGATAGTAACGGCGAAAAATGTGTACAAAAGTATAAACACTACCTCTCGGGAGCAGCTTTGCATGCTCCCAAAAGTTTTCTAGCTTAACTTTGTATAATAGTATCATAATGACCTGCTTGTAACATGTGTAAATTAGGTTAATCCGGATGATATTATATTCGGGGGGTGGGACATAAACAGCATGAACCTGGCTGACGCGATGGCGCGCGCCAAGGTGCTGGACATTGACCTGCAGAAGCAGCTCAGGCCCTACATGGAGACTATGGTGCCCTTGCCCGGAATCTACGATCCGGATTTCATCGCTGCGAACCAAGGCTCGCGTGCCAACAACGTGATCAAGGGCACCAAGAAGGAGCAGGTCGACCAAATCATCAAGGACATCAGGTATACTAAAATACACGATCCCTGTTTAGAGAACAGGGCTTCAATATTTGATACGTAACTTACTCTCGCATCTTGGTTTGGGATATTTAATATACATGCGAGATGTGTGCTTTGAATTAAATGGACGAGTTTGTGTTTACTTTTATCGAATGCTAGTCTCAAACTGAAAATAATTTGTCAAATTGTATGAAACAATCGTTATTCTCTAAAAAACATAAGCTATCAAAGAATGGCATTTCTAATATTTATATTTAACATTCCCCCTCACGCCTGTATTCAAAAGTTTTTGATATGCTTGAGACGTAAACTTGAATTAAATGAGATGAAATTAAATGAAGCTAAGAGCTTTGGAGAAATTCGAACTCAAGACCTCTTACTTTCATATCATGTTAAATTATATAAAACAATCATTATTCTTCAAAAATTTAATCTGTCAGAGAATGATGTTTCTACAATATGTTCAACTCCATTTTCTTAAGCACGAATCACTTTGAATTATGCAAAACTATTATATTCTATTTTTTTTATGACCAATTATTTAGAATGGGATTAAAGCTTATTGCATTGAGTGCAAATGGAGTTCATGGTGGAATTCCTTATGGATAATTTAACCAAATTATGAGTTCTCATGGAATAACTAGGGAGTTCAAGGAGAAGAGCAAGGTGGACAAGGTGGTGGTCCTGTGGACTGCAAACACCGAGAGGTACAGCAATGTTATCGTCGGATTGAACGACACCACGGAGAATCTTTTAGCTTCACTGGAGAAGAACGAGGCTGAGATTTCGCCCTCCACCTTGTATGCATTGGCATGCATCATCGAGAATGTGCCGTTCATCAATGGAAGCCCACAAAACACCTTTGTGCCTGGTATATACTTATATCTCTTTTGTACTGCTAAAGAGTTCTCTAGTTTTGGAAGAATTTGTAGATTTGTTTAAAGGCATTTTTCTAAATGCTCTTTAGGGTTGATTGATTTGGCTATCTCGAGGAACAGTCTCATCGGAGGTGACGACTTCAAGAGTGGGCAGACAAAGATGAAGTCTGTTTTGGTGGATTTCCTTGTAGGGGCTGGTATTAAGGTATCCCCCAACCCCCCAAAAAAAAAGAAAAGGGAAAAAAAATATATCTACACATTTTGTGCTTTTGATGTTATCATAACTATATAACTATACACTTATAAATAGCAATGCAAAAAATATTGCATATGTTTTTGGTTTGAATTGTTACTCTAAATGAAATGAAATGAAATTTGAAGTACTAGTTGATTTAACTCGGGCTTAAATTGCCGAGCCTTCATTTTGTATCTCAAATGTCACCTTTCCAACCTGAAATGTGGTATTATGTTTTTAATATCTCATAACTATTTATAATCTTGCTAAGAATTAATCTATGCTCTACCCGGTTCAAGATTGTGTTAATCTTCAAGTTACAGGACATTAAAATGAATAGAATTTGATATTTTTTGTCTTCTAGCCAACCTCAATTGTGAGTTACAACCACTTGGGCAACAATGATGGCATGAACCTCTCTGCGCCGCAAACCTTCCGCTCGAAGGAGATCTCGAAGAGCAACGTGGTGGACGACATGGTCTCGAGCAACGGCATCCTTTACGAGCCAGGAGAGCACCCTGACCATGTCATTGTGATCAAAGTATGCGCCATTTTCTCTCTCTCTTTTAGTCAAAGTTGATAGAACACTCCAAATGAGAGAAAACCACTATAACTATGGAATAATATTACCTTGCTTTGTTTCAGTATGTGCCTTATGTTGGGGACAGCAAAAGAGCTATGGATGAGTACACTTCAGAGATATTCATGGGGGGAAAGAGCACTATAGTTCTCCACAACACTTGTGAGGACTCCCTTTTGGCTGCGCCAATTATACTCGATTTGGTGCTTTTGGCTGAGCTTAGCACTAGAATTCAGCTTAAAGCCGAGGGAGAGGTATATATATATATATATATAATCAAACATAGCAAGAAAAAGCTTCAGCTCATTTGTTTAGAATTTAGATTACTGAGAGTACTAAATGGGGTTTTGTTTGAATTTGGTTTTGTAGGATAAGTTCCACTCATTCCATCCAGTGGCTACTATCTTAAGTTACCTCAGCAAAGCTCCCCTGGTAACTGAAAAGAGCTGCTGTTTATTTATTCCTTGGCCTTATTTATAGTTTAGTTCTGTGCTGTTGAATGAACTTCTTTCTGCCGCAGTTAGCCCAGTTTAGCTTTTATGGCCAAGTGCTATTCGAGTATTTTGAAAATCTGCTAATAGTTTCTTAAGCAAAGCTTCAAACGGGCAAATCTAGTTTAGCTTTCGGGCTCGATGGCCTTGTCCAAATATATCAAAATTCCAAAAGTTTATGCTTGCTAGAACACAAAGAATGCTTAACCGAAAGAATGTTTGGTTGTCTTGTATATTTACTTTTTTTTTAAAAAAAAATGGTAAAAATGAAACAGGTCCCACCGGGCACGCCAGTGGTGAATGCACTCGCGAAGCAGAGGGCCATGCTCGAGAACATACTGAGGGCCTGCATCGGACTCTCCCCGGAGAACAACATGATCCTCGAGTACAAGTGAAATCCGAACCGAGCAGGAAAAAGAAGGGTTCGAAGTTCAGTTGGATAGATGATGACTTATTTTATTTCTCCTTTCTGTTGCGTGAATTGGTGTTCTTGTTATTGCTCTATCCCTGTTGTTCTGCATTTGTTAGTTGGTGGTGTTGGGTGTTTATTGTGGCTCTGCACTGAGTTGCTGAAGCCTTATGATAGATCAGTTAAATTCGCATGTATCTTCTTCTGGCTTTTAATGAGAAAGTCCAATCGGGCCTTCTTTAGTATTGCAAGCAGATGGGTTTTTGGGTTCCATGTCTCTTTTTGAGACTCATGGATGAATGTGTGTAGGTATTACAAACGAATTTGCAGATTACTTGTGCAGGTTTAGACAAATGTGCCATCTCAGTACACCCAAATTTGTCACTAGGAAAATTGTTAGGATCTTTCTGATCTTTTGCTGTAATCAACTTGCGGTGAATTTGGGTTTTATCAATTGATTTGCCATTTTGTTGTGCACAAGCTTTTCTATTTTTCCCTTTCTTTTTGCATTTTTCAGCATCTTTGTTCAACTGTTGTTAACAAGCTCCTTTTCGCGTTGATATATGGTTGGAAACTACTGGACGTTGTTAAGGCTCTAAATCAATATACACGAGAGCAGCAGAGTTGGCAAAATCAAACAGATGGAAAAAATAAAATAAAAAAAACAATCATTCTATCACATCATGGTGACTCTAAGAATGCATCTTCCGAGGTATCTTCTTTGCTTTATCTCAGTTTTCATCTTATTTGGATAAGCACACATAACTGAAGCGCCAAAAAAATTTGGCAAAAACCTGCAAGCACGGTTCACAGCACAGAAAATGGAACATCGCGGAGACGTCTCCAATTTACACACGCATTCTCCACACTCTACAATGAGATAGCCCACTTGGTTAACGTTAACTACAAAGTCTCGGACTTCTTAACAATGGAAACAACTACTGTTACATCATCCAACTTGCCTCCGGTAAAGCCGAGGTATCCGGCAGCAAGCGCGGCGTCAGCAAATGGGCTTCTCCCAGAAGATGATTCCCCCACTTCTTGTGCCCTCAATGTCAGCAACTCCGCAATTTCCTGAATTATGTTAAGAACAAGCAAGAAAGAAATCTCTTTATTGTTAGTTAAGTTGTCGACTCATCTTTTCTGTTAAAAGAAAAGAAGCAGCGCAAAAAAATCACTAATAGATTTTTGTTTTTTTTTTTTTTGCCACCCTCGACGGATTCATTCACTAAAATTTGAATTCTTCAAAAGAACATGGGGGGAAAAAGAACTGTAATTGTAACCGAACAAAGTCTTAGGGTTCAAATATTCACCGTTGGTTTGAGGCTCGCTTGTAATGACTTGGAGACGATCGCGGCTATCTCTTGTTCGTATAAGTTATCAAAGAGGCCGTCTGTTGCTGCTATGATCACATCCTCTTCATCTAGATCGATATTGTAAGTCTGGAGGATAAAGTGCAGAATGGAAATCAGCCAAATATTTTATCGAACTTGGAGACCTCATCATAGTGAACATTTTAACTAGAGAGACTACTCTTGGATCTGTAATCTTTTCTTTTTGTAGTGTCTTATCTTTTCACTTAGGTTCCTTTCTCCAACAACTTAGACAGTAATATCCATGTAATCACCATCTATTTGGCATCTCAGTCACTTCTAACCAATATAACCGAGAAAACTATGAATAGAGTAACACTATCCAATCTAACAAACAAAATTATCGAAAAGAGCAAAATTGCAACAGAAAGTCAAAATTAGGAATCAACTGTGATGACTGGAAAACAGGAACCAAACAGAAGCGTTCCAAAGTGTTTGAGGATCTCTGATACTATTTAACATTAAAGAATGATCAATGTGGCTAGGATGAACCCATGCGTACCTGTATGAGCTTGGAGGGATCATCGCCCCTCTCAATCTGCAAAGGGAAGTTGAACCCATAAACCATTGGAGTAGATCTTTTAAATACTGCGCCATTTCTTATCACAAGGAATCCAGAGTCCCCTATATTAGCTACATGAAGAACCTGTATGAAATTTGAGTTGAAAATACCTCACAATCAGAACATAGCAGGCAAAGAAAAAAAGAGCAAGCCTCAACTGGCATGAAATAAAGCAGAACGCCTACAGACCCAGCCATCAAAATGAGCAACTAAAACAGTTGATGAACCAGGCGACATTGCTTCAGCTGCAGCCTGGGTCAGAACTTGATCAGGTTTAGTTCCTGAAACTCCATACTTGGAGACATATCTCTCACAGTTCTCCATTAGTTCTCTAGCATACAATCCTGCGTTGACTCCTGAGAAAGTATATTGTTACAACAACATTTAAAAATATGATCAGAATTGTTTAGAAACTATGATCAGAGTTGTCTAGTAAGTACACCACTAAACGTACAGTTTCAATTATCTTCTCCAAATTTAGCCCAGCAATACCAGTAATTTCAAATCCCATAGCTACTGTACTTCGGTGTTAAGTCCCCAAACAAAAATTCTACGTTGTCTTACTCTTGACTTCAATTTTTTCATCCTAAAGCCCGCATTATAGTAGTTTGACTGAGATCCAGAATGGTAGTAATTATTACCATCTGACAGCCTGTCCAGTCTCTAGGACATGCAGAGTATGTAATTATTGACCTGCCTAGCTCTATGTTGGACTCTCAACTATATATCAATATTCAACAGCAGCACTTTCATTTTTTCCTTCTTTAATAACTTACTATGGAAGAGAACAACGCAGCGGCATAGTACATTTCAAACAAACAGTCTATAAAACAAGTAATCAGATCTGTGACCAAGTCAGCAGGGAATCAACTATCAAGTGACGGTATCCTCTGATTCTCTATTTTTTCAGTCTCTGTTGAAGCATATTTCTGCCCAAAAAAGCTCAGAGTTTCCTAACTTGCAGAGCATCAAATATTGAACCATATTTCAGACCAGAACTATTAGATGATTATAGCACTTTTTAAGTATCTGACACTGAAAGGCAAAGTAAGCAAGCACAAGAAGAAGCTGTGTCATATTATGGAGCTTAAGATAAGTTGGTAGATAATTTTTTCAGATGATTCCTAGGAAAATTACCTTCCAGTGACCACTGACCAACTCCATCCGCTACACCTAACCAGTTTTTACATGCCACAAAGTAGGCATCTTCTCCACCGGTCAATGCCTGAAATTACTATCCCATGTTACTCACACACAAAAAATATCAATGCCATGAAATAGTACTCATAATTGTAACTTAGTAGTCAGAATAATATATTACCTTTGAAGGATGAGGTAGCATTGCAGCACCTGAAGTCAAAGAAAGAGTTGGTACTGATACTGGAGTTGTCCTGGGATATATATTGTGCATTCAAAGAAATAAATCAGATCTTGATCTAAGCTTAGTCATTGACACTATAACCAAATATGTGTTTGCTACATATAACTGTTGATCTAATTATAAAATACCAAAAATTTCAAGGAAAGAAATTGGATGGTAATTGAAGTGCAGTCAAAGGTTCAGAAAATGTCTCACGCAACCGATTGGCAACATTATAAGCTACTATAATTGCATTTTTTTTTAAAAAGAAACTTAAAACACTTAGAAGTTAAACTAATAGAACAAAAGTACCTGTTAGGGCTCACAACCTCAGCATTGCTGTTGGTCTGATCCTCCTCTTCTCTAAGTTGTTCCTAGTAAATGACCAGAAAGGTAACTGCATATCAATAGTCAAATACTTGGATAAAAAAAAAAAAACATAAAAAACAACTGAAACCAGTCTTCAATCTAGGAAATTTTTTTATGGTCAATTGTGGGTTTATAATAATGGCCTTCAAACTATGGAACTATGTAAGCAGCAACTATCTTCAAGGAGACTAGCAATTAGGTACTATGATCTGGTTACAAAAAGTTATCTTGCATATGGAAGTGACACTGCCACTTGCTAGTGCTTTCGAAGACCTTGAAGAGCAAACACAACTTTGTCAACTTTACACTCGATATTCTTTCGGAGAAAATAATTAAGCTAAAACTGCCCAGTTTCTCATTGAATCATCTCAAGAGTCAGCAAGATGAACTTCTCCAAGCAGCACAATTTAATAGAGGTCTCTGCCCACAGCTCAAAAATGAAGAGGAAGTTAATTTAGAAAAAAAAAATAAATTAAAATACTACATTCCACGGTATAATCTGTTCTTAGCTCCTGATGTTCTGCATGCCTTTTCCCTCAAAATGTTTGCTCTATAGTATGATATATATTCGCAAAATGATCTTTTCATTTGTGAAATTTAATATATTTACTAAAATAAAGCACTGTATTATTCATTTAACAGAAGAGCAACATGCAAAACATACCATGATTGATGTCTGATCGCTATTCGCTTCTCCTTGATCCTGTATTGGGAAATTACTCGATCCCCTATTTGCATCAATATCAATATTTGATGTACTAGAAATCTCCGAGGCCTCTTTATCCGCCAAAAGACTCTCAGTTATTTCTTCCGTATCATCAACTGAGGTTTCTTCCAACTCCTCAGCAGATTCCTGGAGATCAGAAAGTTCGGGCCATTCTTGAACAAGGCGACTTTCATCACTCAATCTACCTTTTCGTTCAATCTCCAAACTGGAAATTATTGCTTCCTCCTGTTTAGTTCCAACCACAGAGTCCAACTTTAATTCCTGATCACTAACAGTTGATTCGTCAGCTGCCGCTCCTATCGTCTCAGGGCCACATTCTTGGACAGCACCACTATATGGTGATTCTCCAGCAATGTGACTTCCGTTAGTCGAGTCAACTTCCTGCTCAATACCGGCATCAGTGCTCTTCACTTCCACCAAAGTTTCTGTACAAGTCGGTGCTAAATCCGAATCTTTCTCCAACTCCACAATCTCACTCGCTTCCTCAGAGACCTCACTCTCCTCTCGGTTGCCCTCTGAAGACTCCACCGATTTGGTTTCTAGAGGAGTTTCTACTTCCTCTACAAGCAAATCAGAACTCTTTGCTTCAGTAATCATCTCCAACTCACCCTCTGAATCCCCAATCTCCATCTCCAATCCATTAACGTTTCTCGCGTCACGAGCTTCCTTTTCAAGCAGCTCATTCGAATCACCTGCTTCGCTACTTCCCCTATCATCATCAGCAGCAGCAGCATCCATGACTACCGACCCTTCCAGTTCAAAGCTGGATCTCCTCGCCATCTCAGAGGTCGCCTCCCGGAAATCCACTTCCGAGGACTCTCTCACCTCCGATTCACCCAAACCCTTCTCCAAATCCGATATCTCCGCGGCATCGCAGAACCGGAAGATGACGCTCCCGTCCGAGCACTCTGTCGAAGCCACCGCAAAGGAGAGGAAGACGCAGAGGACGAGGAAGAAGAAGAGCGAGATCGCGTTAGACGACAAGGATGGCGAGATCCGATCCATTGATGATAAATTCGAATCCAAATTGGGAAAAGAAAAGGGCTAGGGTTTCCGGAGTACCGATGGTGGAGCAGAGCTCGAGGTCGGGCCGCGCGAGGGAGTTGGCGGCGAACCTCGGCCGGAGCGGCGGCGGAGACGACGGGGGGTGGGAGACGGCGCGGCGTAGGTAGAGCGACGGCGAGAGCGGATGCGGCGGCGGCGGCGGCGGAGGTGGAGGCGAGAGCTTGTAGGACACGGGGGAGAAGCGGAGGTCGAGGATCCCGGAGAAGGAGAGCTCCGCCATTAACGGGGGCGGAGGATGTGGAGAGCCAGGGTTTTACCTACGCATATGCGTGTGAGAGAGAGAGAGAGAGAGAGAGAGAGAGGAGTATGTGAGTGAGGAGAGAGGAGCACGAAGACGAAGAAGAAGAACAAGAAGAGGGGGATAACGATAAGGTAGGACACGTGCGAGCATCGCGATAATGAGGAGCTCAACGGGTGACACGTGTACGTTTGTACATCGTCAGATCTGGATTTATTTATTTATTGGTTGATAAAATTTGTATGGGAATCCCTCAGCTATATCCTATTTTAAAACCGGCCCTCAACTTTATAACTTTTTCGCTCAATTTTTTCTTTATTAAAAAGATTTTAACTAACTAATTAAAATTTAAGAATCAAAAGCTTCAAGTGTGTTAATTACAAAATATAAAGTTACGAAATTCTATTCTAAAATGATCATCATCTCACACCTATAATTAAGGAGGTTTTGGTAGTATTTTGGATTTATTCATCTAATTAATGAGTTTATCCATGTGCCTAATTACTTAATCTCCGCAAAAAATATATACTTATAAATTTAGCAATTTACCCCCCGAGAGTCACGCGAAAGATTCATCTAAAGAAAAAGATAATTATATAATAAATTATAAAATAGTCCAGCAACTTTTGGGATCAAGATTTAAATTATAAAATAGCCGAGCAACTTTTGGGCTCAAGATTAGTGTAGAACAAAGGAATACATTCGAGATCGTCGGATCGTTAACGCTAATTATTAATTTTAAAAATTTAAGTGATTAAAAAAATATAATAAATTTAGTTAAAATGTATAGATATAGCGTCTACAGATCTCGAATGGACTCAACTCGTTTATTGTTGGCCATATTGCCGTTAGATTTATTATGGATCATAGTCCTGCTTAATTTATTGGGCTCATTCAATTCAATTTATAATCTCTTGTCATGAAACAAAAAATTAAATTTATTTTTAATTTATAAATAAATAGCCAGAAATGTTTTAGCACGGTCTCCTCCTAAGAGCATAAATTGAATATTTTTGCGTTCTATTTTAATTTACTTTATTCTAACTGAATTAGATTTCTCATAAATTTATCTCGTTTTTTCTTGAATTAATCAGTTAAAAATAATTATATAAATTTCAAATTCTAATTTGGGTCAATAATCGGAATCAAACTATTTCAAATTTATTAGAAAACTAATTTAATTAGCATAGGGTATATAACCAAAAATTAGGTTCTTTGATGGATTAACACTCTTAATTAATTGTTAGTTCTAAGTCCAAAGATTCTCAAACCTCTATTTTTCGAAAACAACCATACTAGAAAAATGTGGCACTGCACTAATTGCTCCTTAGTAATTTGAAATTCTCAAGTTGGATCAGCAAAAAAATAATAAAATTTGAAGAAAGATTATAAAAATATGTATATGTAGAGAAAATTAAGCACACAAGATCCATTCTCCAACATCAACAAAAGCAACGGATGGGGTTTTTCCATATTGAACTAGCAAAAATATGAAACAATTCCATACCCTTTGTTATTGAATTTGGTTCGCTGTGGCTCTAATGTGGAAGCACATTCGCTGCAGCATTTTGTGCGCGCGATTATTCTGTACATGAGAACATTTTGTCGTAGAAATAATGACCAACATAAAAATAGAGTATTCGTTTAGATTTATAAAAGATGAAATAATGATGTGAGATTCGAAAAAAGAGTTTCAATCACTCCGTACAGAAAAAGAATTAGGTATATTTTTTTTTTTTGATGCGTGAATTTTATTTTATCTGAATATTTTATGTTTAAATTTTTTTTTTTTTAAATACCGAATCAATAGCCGTCGATACTTGATATTGAAGCGAATTGCAGATTCACAAAATCTGATATTAAAGCGAGTAACAAATTATCAACCTACAAATTTTGCTTTGGACGAATTACCGAAGGTATGTAGTAAGGAATATGAAGTTAACCTATCTGGGGACGACATGGTTGGGGCTTTGGACAATCAAAAACAAAATTAATTATCTTCTATCAAGCAAACACTGATTTTCTAAGCATCGTAAGTTGCATCAGAAAAATTGTACGATTGTAGGAGGATTTGAGGTGAGAGTGACCTTGATATCTCTTGTTGAATAAAGTGAATAGTATATTATTTTTTTCTCAAAAAAAAAATATAAAAGTTTTTGTATACAAATTTTAGAAACACAATCACCGACGGTTTCTATTGCAAAGCAAATGACAAAATACTTCGTGATTGTATCTGAGGTCCTGAGTTCGTGGTTGAAAGTGCTGCATTTGTAGTTTTTAAATCATTAAAAACAAAGCTCCGAGTGCTTCCAAATTATACGGAAAATTATTGCCTATTATTTAATCAATTAAGCTGGAATCACGTGATAATTCATTATTTATTTATATTTTTAAAAAAATATATATACTGTTCATTAAAAGCTGCGTTTGTATATTTTAAACCATGGAGAACAAAGTTTCTTTTTCTCCAACATTACAAAGCCCTGGTAACAATAAACTAACATGCTCTTAATATATCAATTTGATTACTGGATGAGTCAGTTGACGCGGTCCGTATTACATTTTATGTTAATTTACACAAAGGACGATTTATCCCAATTATTCCCCAAAATAGCATCTTAATTAATCTATGAAACAATACTAAATTATATTTAAAAAATATTAGTAATTTGTAAATTGTACTCTCTTTCTTTTCGCGCTTAATTTTTATATTTACTCTATAAAATTAGTTTTGTAAATATATATTTTTTAAAGAGTTAATTACATACGACTTTCTATAAAATTAATTTTGTAAATATATATTTTTTAAAGGGTTAATTACATACGACTTTCTGTAAACATATCGAATAGTAGATATATTCCTATAAAGTTCAACTTTTCATATTTATTCCTTCAAAAGTTCAACGTCATTTATATATATTCTTACCGTCTATCTCTGTTAGAAAAATCTAATTAACTATAGGTTAAATACTTAATCTTGGTTAGTTAGTAAAGTAAATTAGTTAGTAAAGTAAATTTACCTTTTTACCATTCTAAATATTTCTGGGGATATTTTTGAAAGGACAAAACTGTCATTTCATATATAATCTGTTAAAAAATAAATCGTGAACTAATGATAATAAACCGGAGGAATATATATGAATAATATTGAACTTTTGAAGAAATAAATATGAAAAGTTAAACTTTGTAGAAATATATCTGCTATTCGATATGTTTACAGGGAGTCGTATGCAATTAACCATTTTTTAAATTTATTTTTATAATTATAATATTTTTTAAGTTTATTAATAGAAAAAATAAATTCATTTGAAAATTATTTTTGCAAATATATATTTTTTAAACTTATTTTTACAATTATAATATAATATTTTTTAAGTTTGTTAATAGAAAAAATTAATTCAATTAAATATTTTCAAAATCCCAACTCATTCAACATATGGCAGGAAAAAATACTTTTGATATATCCAAAAGTAGGTATATAATATACACCCCCATCCATTGAGGGATGGAGTAAATTCCACCAAAAGCTAAATCTTCATTTCTGAGTAGATGAGTCGTATATTGTATATTTAAAAATTTACTATCTAATTTCTTGTATAATAAATAATGAATAAATAACTAGTTAAGAAATCTTGCAAAATTTTATTTTAAAATAATAATAATATATTAATTTTTAGAATTAATATTATTTATTATATTAAAATTATAAAAATATATTAATTCTATTTGTTATTATTAAAAATAACCATAATTATAATTATAAAATAATATTATTATATTTAATTAATTAATATAAAAATATTAATTATATAATCTTAATTAAATTTATTTTTAAATAAAAAAATATATATAACACTAGTTTCAAACTTATACCGGCGTATTTTTTTTAAAAGAAAAACTACTATTTCTCTCTCTCTGCACCCAAACGAAGCACAGCCTTAAAATGCTTTCACTCCTATCTTCCTCAATTGATAGAGACGGCAATTCTATTCCACTGTATTTACTACATACTGTAAGCATCAGGCATATAATAAAGCAAAAAAATCAAGCATATAAAAATGTTATTCTAGATTTAATAGCAGCTGATAAATCCATTTTATCTCGAGCAAATTTTACATGTACAAGACTAGCTGGAAAGAAACAAAACGTCTGTATCTTGACGTTATTGCCCTTTTACCCTGATGCCTATGTTCCCTATTTGGTCGCTTATTCATCTTTCTAGTATCATTCTCACCCTTTTTAGCTTTTTTTTTTTTTTCTTGTTTGTAAATTTTGTAATAATTCTATGATAAGATGCTCGTGTAATACTTATTATTCGGCTATCTCTTTCTAGAATCCTATGTATTGTGTATACTGCGAGTATGCCTCCGATTGCATGCCGATCGGAGCGCGAGTGACGAGATCTGGGAGATCGAACGCGTCGACTAGCTCTCGCGCCAAACCCCTCACTTGGAAACTCAGATACTCTGTTAACTTATGAATAGCCTGGACGAGAAATTATGGTACAAATGTTGAAGGCCATTTTGTATGAACCTGAAACATAGCTAAATAATTTGGCGTCATGTTAGGGAACATACCTTGGCCTTATTAGGAGCCACGTAGTCCACATTCCGATATGTTCCGATGTCTTTCCAGATTCGATCCAGGGCATAAAGGTCACAGAGTAGCTTCAAGACGCAGCGCGTGTTCTCATCAGGGCATCTGCAAAAGTATAACCCAATGTTAGAAATCGTCCGTTACAGCTAAACCCGGAACGGAGATGTTTGTGGAGACAAAATAAAGAGACATATTTATGTCGTTCGACCACTCGTCTGTGTCCGCAGAACAGCGGAGGTGAAAACTTTTGCTATGAAGATCAAGCGTAGAATTCAAAGGTCGTCTCTTTCAAGAGACACTGATCTTAAAACATCGGAATCTGGCGAACTATTGTAAATGGCCATCAAAAGGAAAAGCTTTATATCTAATATGTCGATTCGGTTTATGTAGCAGGCCGGGTCCAAAAATTCAAGACAGACCAAAACATCAACTAATTATAGCCAATCAAAACATCAACTAATTTTATCCTAATACCGCAAAATTGGAAATTTCTCAAGCAAAGGGCACCCATAAGACACCAAGTCCTAAGCTAGAGAGGGCAGGGAATATACTCTAATACACAAATGCAAGGGAACGACAAATAACCAAATTGTTCAAAAACACACCTTTGTACTGCATCTATGAACTTTGCGAGGATGACCGATTCAATGTGCGACTCAGCAAGCATCAGGAGGTGATTTAAACATCTGTTCCAGGCACCAAAGACCCCGAGTGTCTTCGTGTGCTTGCGAATCCGTACCGCAACACTTTGAAGTAACCGAGACGTTCGATACTGAATAATATAGGATTGTAAAAATCACCGACACACGAAGAAACCTACATTCACTAGTTATGCTAGAAAGTAAGCAGACAATGATTGAGAGGTCACCCTGAAAGCATCAAGTTGGAAGTTAGGATCGCGCAAATGGTCTGTTCCTTCCCATCGAGCGGTCACCGGATTCGGCTGGGATAAGTATGAGGACATAGACTCTCTCAAGTAGTTCCAGGTCACTGTGAGAGTGCCTCCCTTGAACTTTTCCTTGTATTGCTTCAAGAGATCTGCTGCAAGCTATACAGTAAAGAAAATTTGAGATGTAATTCTAGTTCAATCCCACATGAAGTACAATTCAAAGACGGGCTTATCACAAAGAAAAGCGAAACTCCGCAGGCATAACTTCAATCGTGATCAAACTTCAGGGACTAGAGATGTAATTTGACGCTTAAAACATTAATACTTAGAGCATAAATCTCATCAATGGTGGATGCCACTGGCAATACCTGTTGCAAAAGAACTGTATTATCCCCTTCGAATGTCTGAAATATATCATGGTCATTTCTCAAGATACCGAACCGGTTCACTGCAGCATATCCATGGCCACCGCAAGCTTCTCTGCATACACTAAGAGACTTCGCAGTATACGAAGTCACATAAGCCTTCAGGCCAGCTGAGAGCGCGTGTACATCGGCAACCACATCATCGTCATGCGATTTCTTCATCTCCGAATACTTGTCCACCAAATAGAGCGTGGTGAAATGAAAGGCATAAGTCGAAGCCAGCATAGGCATGAGCTTATGCTGATGAGATTGGTAGTCCAATATGCTGACTTCCGGCTCTTTAGGAGGCCCGAATTGGTGGCGGAGTAGAGAGTATCGGACGGTTATAGTAACTGCTACTTTGAGAACACTAACAGACGAATACGCTATCCCGACTCTCCCTCCAACAAGTTCTCCTAGCGTAGCTGCGAACCTCTTGTTTACGGTGGGGAGAGGGCTCGTGTATTTCCCATCCTTCGACAGATCTCCGAACCTGTTGAGTAGATTGTCGCGAGGAATCCGCACAGAACGGAAACGTAATGCCCCATTATCTACCCCATTCAGGCCGATTTTGTGGCCACAGTCATGTATTTCGATACCAGGAAGAAGAGCATGTGTTTTAAGGTCTCTTATGGGGACAATGAATGCATGCACACCCATATCAGCAGAACCACCTCCCTTCTCTTGAAGTGGCAAAATGAGTTTTGCAAAAACGGTTGCAAATTTTCCATGAACTGCTGCATTGCCGATCCACCACTTTATTGCTCCGTCATTTGGGGTGTCGATTATGAACTCGTCGGTGATCGGATCAAAGGTAGCAGTTGTTTGAAGGCCTTGAACATTCGAACCTGGTATTCGATAGTCATGATGATGTTTAAATATCTTTGCGCATTATAGTGTTGAGGGTACACCAAAATTTGATCAACAATCTTATTTCTAATCAATTATATGCAAAGAGTAGCTCACCGTGGTGGAGTTCGGTCATAGCGAAACAACCAGGGTAATCGAGATTGTCGATTCCGTCAAAGTACTTCTCCCTGTGCTTTTCTGTTCCTAGGTTGATCACTGTACCTCCCCAGAGGCTGCAAAATAACAACAGAAACGTTAAGTAGTGCTAGAGACTTAGATGCAAAGTACAAGAATTCCACAAGCACCATCTTCATATGGCCTGATTCATCAAATTTTTACAAGTGCTTCAAGATCTTAAGGAATCCCTACTGGAATCGTGCAATAAAAGTTCCTTTACAAGTGCTTCCACTAGGGATTGTCAAAATGTGAAACATTAAACGAATTCCAAAAAGAAACAGTTGATCATCAAATTTGTAAGTGAGAACTACAAATATTTTGTCAATTTGCAAGAACAAAAACAAATAACTAGCCTAGAATTTTTTATTTTTTTTTGGTATGCGTCTAGCTAAACTAGATCGAAACAAGGGTTGTGGATGGAAAACCCTTCCTCAACCAGATTTTAACAACAGTGATAAAAACAAAAAACAAAAAACAAAAAACAAAAAGAGAACTATAACTAACACCACTAAGAAAATGCAAATAGTAGTATCTAAGCTCACCATTTAGTCAAATTTAGTGTGTGAAATAGTGACCAGTTTTAATGAATGACAGGAAAGGCTAAAATCAACTGTTAATACACGTATATTAAATTCAGTCACTATTCGCTCCCTAGATCCTTCATTTCATCTCGGGAGATCAATGGATTGACATCGTAGACCGGTCCATACAACAAGTTCCTCCTTCCTCAACCCTAAAATCAAAAGAAACCGGAGGAAAACGAGCAATTCTCCTGCTACCTCGCAAAATCAAACGCGCCTGATTCGAAATCCTAATCGAACAGCAACAAAAGGAAAAAGGGGGGATCGAGATCGAGATGGGGAGAGGCGATTCGATTCGAGGCTCACCTGTACTGGACCCCGAGCTTGACCGCGAGCGAGATGTCGACCCCGCCCGCGGCCTCGAGCACGGCGAAGTACGCGGAGGGGTCGTCGTCTATGAGGCTGAGGGGCCTGATCCCGGCCTCGCGGACCAGCGCCGAGAGCTGTCGCATGCAGATCTCGCGGTGCTCGGCGGTGGCGACCTCCACGGGCGTCGCCAGCTCCGGCCGCGACTGGAAGAACTCGAATACCCTCATCTGGATCCCGCGGTGCCGCCCCCGCATGTACTCCGCGAGCTCCACCACGCTCACCTCCGATGGCCTCCTCCGTCGAGCGGGGGCGCCTCCTCCTCCGCCACAGGGGACGAGGGCAAGGGATCCAGCGTGGGAGGAGGAGGAGGAGGAGGAGGAGGAGGGGTCGAGGTGGAGCGAGAGGAGGCGGAGGCGGCGGAGAGGGGCTTCTCCTTCTCCTTCTCCTTCTCCTTCTTTTGCCATTAGAGAGGGTGTCGAGGTGGGGAGAGGAGGTGTAGAAGCGTCGGAGTGGGAGAAGATGATCGATCGATGAGGGAGCGAGGCGCGGGGTTGGGGGAGTTTGTATACCACGGCACGCGAGAGTAGGGAAGAGGGAATGGTGACGTGGCGACATATAAGTGGATGGGATATTTTAGATACTTTTATATTTTCCGTTTTTTCTTTGAGTCTTCTTCACACTTTAAACGGTGAGTGGGATTTGGATAGGGATGGTTTTAATTTTGACAAATTATTGCCTACGCGCCGCGTGTATAAGTATATCTTATATACTCTTCTCTTAAATTTTTTAAAATTTTAAATTTAAATTTTATTTTATACATTCTATCATATTAAAACGATCTATTTTATTCGAAGCTGCAAAATTTGAATATTATTTTTTTATAAATCTAGAATTATTTATAACTAATCTTCTAGATAGTGTAGATTATGTTTAGATAATTAAATTTTACTTTCAAATTATTAATTTTTAAGTGCAATACACAATGAAAAAGAACACATCCTCAACTGCAGTTGATAATTTATTCTTGAGTCATTACAGAGATTTTTTTTTTCGTTTTTTTTAGCAATTAATTAAAATTTATTTGGAAGATTTGATTGGATTGTTGACTTCCAACTTATTGCCATCAAATTTTAGTGATCTAAAGTTTTGTTTTCATTAATAATTATTTTATTATGTCTATTTTTTTATAAATAAATATATATTATAAAATATATATATTACTATTTTTAATATCACTTGTAAATAAATACAGTTTGACTTTTTAATTTTAAAAAGTCATTCATAATTTAATAAGTTTGAAAATATTAACAGAAAAAATAAGAAAATAAATGTGTGCAAACTTTGACCTTAGACCATGTGTCAAGTCCTTATCCATTTAATCATATTTATCTTTTTCTCCTTTTTTTTTTTTTTTTTTTTTTTTTTTTGAGGGCTCGGTAAAATCTAGTAGAAACAACTCTATACTAATAAATAAAAGAAAATAAAAAATTGCAGGCGTAATGGACTGTTTCGGCTCAACGGAACCTCCATCCGATTCGCACGGGCCATGGTCCGGAAAATACTATTTGTACACCCAAGTGGGGTTTGGTCCATATGGGCGTACGATATTTAATGCAAGCGTTACCTGGCTATTTCTCTTCCCAACTACAATAATCAAGTACCCTTTCATTTCCCTTGCACCAAATCCTCATATTTCAGCACACTTTCTGAGCACCTATAAATCGAACATAAATTGAAGATTTTAATTATCCAATACATACTTTTATATATATATATATATATATATATATATATATATATATATATATATATATATATATATATATATATATATATATATTTAATAATTTTAGTCACGTGACTCATGTGGTAAAATTTCTTTTACCCCCACCAATATGATCTTTTAATTTTTCACTATCAAATTTTTAATTTTTTCTTCATCAATGCCATTAATGACAAGTGATACCAAGAGTTTTTCACTACCAAATTTTTAATTTCTTCTTTATCAATATCATCAATGACAAAAACGCCAATAATTATGCATAACCCACAAGATTGTAGAAATCTTAGCGAGTATTTAATTTAAACATTAGTGATTGTTTTAAGTGTAAATTTAGTGGGTGAGTTATGTATATGAACCTATAAATAGTCGGGTTGATTAAGATCAAAGTAATAAAAAAAAAAAAAAAATCTTGTAGTTGCTATTTTCTAAATAAGAGAGTATTTAGTTTTTCTGCAGAATCTTTTTTCTTTTCTCTTTTTTTTTTATTTTTGTATTTGTACTTAGTCATAGGGCGCGAAGGTCCGAGTTAGCAAACATAAAGCAAGACTTGCCGTCTTCGAGCAGGAAGGTGGGCGTCGCACGAATTTTTGCTAGACGAAAAGTTTAAATCCATAATTTTTATTTCAAACTAATTCATTATAATACTTTTCCTTTCCTCCATTTTTCCCTCCGCTGCGGTCGAAAGATTGTCGTCACCTTTACTATCACCTTCGTCGGTGAAGACGTCATTGGACTTATTTCTACCGTTAATAATAAGAGACTTTTAATGAATATTACAATTACAAATGAGATACAAAAAAAATATTTAATATTTTATTATTATTAATTATTTTTATATTTTTTATCAGCTGCGAAGTGCGGGCTCCTTCACTAGTATATATATATTAATTACTAGAAAAGTGAAGCAACTGAACTATAAACTTCATACTTTCATAATTCAAACACCCACTATCAAGTTCTTCACTAATTATGCTAAATAACAATATCTATAAACTAGATATTTATTTCGATATATTATAGTTGATAAGGTCTTATTTCTTTGAAATTTTTTTAATTTCTTTTAATCACAAAGATTTATTTAGTCTCTCTCTCTCCATCCTGTCCTTTCATATCTCTTTCTCTCTTTTCAAACCTTTCTTCTCTTTATCTATCCTTTATATTTTATTAATTATAATTAAAAATTAAAACGACGAAATAGGAATTTTTTAATTCATAAGTTACGATTCGAAAAAAATACAAAAATATTATTTTTTATTTAACGTCACTATTTTTTTTATATTTTTTCTTTTTATATTGTCTTTTTTTTCTTTTCCATCTAGATTATTTGATTATAATGTAAAATGGTGAATCTAAATCCCCCTCCGATCCTTATTATATAGTAAATTTTTCATTCAATAAAATTTCTGATATTATTGTGGTGTTGGCTAAGAAGAAATTGTGATTTTTATTTTATATTTAAATAATTTAGAAGAAATTTATTATTTTGCTATATTTTTTATCTATAGTTGAATTCTTATTATATAAATTTTTAATTATTTTTATTAAATTTAATTGATTCAACAATATCTATTAGTTGCAAGGCGCGAATATCTTGACTAGTACCACACTAAATATATTTATATTAATATAATAATATAAGTTTTATGTGAAATAACTGATAAAAAATTATTTTTGTTTGGCAAGCTTAAAAATATTGAGTTCGTTGTTGGACTACGGCGGGCTCGGGCATTATATCAACACCGTCGACGGGAACGGCGTCAAAATTCACGGCTACAGAAGTACACGTGTCAGACGATCGTGGTGCCGCTTTGGTGTGAAGCGACTCGTTGGATCCAGCCACGTGGAGCGTCTAATCGGCGACACGACCGAAAAATGTTGAGCCCCTCGGTGGGCCCCACGAGAAAAAACTACGTAGGATGATAATAAACTAAAAAGACCCTTAATACAGACCATTTTGGAGCTCAATAATATATATATATATATATATATATATATATATATATATATATATATATATATATATATATATATATATATATATGAGTAGAGCTAGTATATTTTTAAATGCACAAAAGAAATTATATCTGTAAATTTTTTATTATTAAATTTGCATTAAGACTTATGTAATTATAAAGTCAACTAAAAAAAAAAAATACAATTGCACAAATCTCAATACAAATCTAATAGTAAAAAATTTACAAAATGATTGGACTTGTGCTTTTAAAAATATATAAGCTCTACTCTCTCTCTCTCTCTCTATATATATATATATATATATATATATATATATATATATATATATATATATATATATATATATAGGGGTGGCAATTCAGCTCGCTGTTCGCGAGCCAGCTCGTGTTTGGCTCGAAATGAGCTCGAGATCGAATCGCTCGTTTAGTAAACGAGCCGAACACGAGCCGAATTTTTCAGCTCGTTTAATAAACGAGCCGAACACGAGCTGGGGTCAGCTCGCTCGTGTTCGGCTTGATAACAGCTCGAATATATATATATATATATATATATATATATTACTATTTAGATTTTAGGCCATCAATTTTTTATAAATTTTAATTATTAGATTAAAATTTTAATTTTTTAATTTTCTTTCAACTTTACACCTAACAGTAGGAATGTAAATTAAACTTGTTGTTCGCGAGCCAGCTCGTGTTCGGCTCGTTAATAAACGAGCCGAACACGAGCCGAATTTTTTAGCTCGATATTTAAACGAGCCAGCTCGTGTTCGGCTCGTTGACACCCATATATATATATATATATATACATATTTTTTTTTTAATTTAATTTCATATTTCCAAAGTAGCAATATTCAAACTAAACTTTATTAAATAATATCATCAATTTCTATAATAGAACCAAACAAATAAAACAATACTATCCGTACATTTCATTTGATACTATGCACATCTTATCCATTACAAAGTGAGAATTTTTTACTGATCACTTCTAAATGATGAGTAAAATTTATTTCATTTTGAAATGAATGAAATGTAAAATATACACTCTAAAAAAATATACAAATTATTTTCCAAACAAAAATTAATCTTTCAATAGTAGCACATGCGGATAAACAACAACAAAAAAAAAAAAAGAAGAAGAAAACTTGTAGATAAACTGCAAGAGGGCTGAATGTCATTTAGCAAATTAAATTAGATGCTTTTAATGAGACTTTTGTGGCTCTAGCGGAATACTGTCTGTCCGCCAACTATGTCCAAATTTTGTTATTTAATTACTTATTCCATGCACATTCTTAATATTACATTTTGAAGAAAACTTAAAATTTCACGTCTTTCAATATAAGATTTGAATCTTGCGACTAATTTACCATCAAAATATCTTGAATGTGAATCGTATTTCTAATATGATATCTATCTACTGTAATATATAAAATTTATGATCAGAGGAGAATTTCTATTTATCTGTTATCTAAATTTAATTTTGCAGATTTTGTTTGGAAAGTAATGGTTCTTTTACTTGTCTACCTCTACAAAAAAAAAAAAAAAAAAAAAAAAAAAAAAAAGCTTAACATGAAAGCACAGAAATAGAGGGCTAATCCTGGAATAGGAAAAGGAATAGATCTATATAGGTTTCAAATGAATTGCCCTACTCAAAGGTAAAAAACTTGTTCTTTGAAAAATGTATCTTGTATAGTTCTTTTTACTCTGGATTATTCTCTCGAAGCTCATTTTTTTTTTTTTATGATACATAATTTGCTTGTCTCAAAATAAACAGAACTAATAAAAAAAATCTCCACTTGATGGGCTTTTTATACAAAATAGGAACAATTACTTATATACCATTATTTTTTTTGACTTTTTTATTCATCTTTTTTTAGAAGACTAATAATTTTTAACATTATAAATTTTTTTAAAGAAAAATACTAAGTGTACATTATTGTGGGGGTGTACATCACACACTCCATCCATTCAGTGAGTGGGGTGTGGTGAGAGGTCACTTCATAATTTGTGAAGCAACCTCCCTACCCTTAGATGGGTGGAAGTAGGAATGTACACCCCCAAAGGGGGTGTACATGTAGCATTGCTCTTTGATTTTTCAAATATAGATACGGTTCCCAACTTTTCTCATTTACATTTAGGAATAAAAAAAAATATTTTTTTTTATTTATTTTAAGTCAGGAGAAAAGCAGATGAGTTTAATATAAGATAACTTAATAGTTACTAGAGTCCGGCTAGTATACTATCGATAGTACCAAACATTTGATGCTATCAAGTTTTCTACGTTAGATCAAGCCCTTTAATTATTTTCACCCGATAAGTTTTACTATTTTTTCAACCATCCATTAAATTCAAGAGGCTCACTATTATCTCAACCACATATCTCTTAATTCAGCTAATAGCGAAATTATTTTTAAATAACAAAAAATTATATTATATAAAAGGTATATTTGCAAGAGAAAAAAAAAAAAAAGGAAAGAAGATATTTTTAAAGTATTGAGTGGCAAAATATTTTTTATAAACATAATTTTGAAAAACAAAAAATCCATAACATATATAATACCTTATTGGGCCGACAACCCAAAGCCCAAAATGTAGGGTGTCCTCTATATTCCGGTGAGAATAAGCGACCCATCACACCAGTTTAATCAAACGGAGACCGTTAGAAGATCACGAAAATCTCCGCCGTTGGCCCACCACGGCCAATAGGAATCACGGGGCGGTGACGGCACACGAATACGCACCAAACTTAACCCGGGTTTATAGTAACCACAGGTGACAGCACATAGCTCCATTATTGTTAACTACCGGTGAAGGAAATACTTTGGGCCCCACTCCCTAATCTATATATATAGCGAAATGGTTCTCGCTTTAGTTCGGTGTTTGACGGGTCTCTCTTTCTCACTCTCGTCTCCACGGTGTCTTTTTCGATTCTGGAGCCTTCGAAGATCGAAGACGATCACATCGATCTCATCGTGCGCGCTTTGATCTGATCCATTTCCTTGCGTATCTCATCGTGCGCGCTTTGATCTGATCCATTTCCTTGCGTATTTAGTGGTAAAATTTTCGTCTAATTGATGCGATCTCTTGGGTTTACGCTTGTTCTCTTCGATGCGACTGTGATTTGTAGTGTTTGATTTGGATTCCGATGTAGCTTGCATGTTTTTGGGTGGATTTTGTGTCCTTATCGTGGATAGGTATCGGTTTATTGGCGATTTAAGTGTTTCTTTGCAGAGATTCGGCTCTGAATATCGGGTTGATGTGTGATCTTAGGGTGTTTTGGCTTGATCTTTGTGTTGTAGTTAGTTGGGTCGTATTTTATTTGGATATCTATGTGGTACGCATGATTTTTGGGTGGATTTTGTGTCTTTTTCGTCGATATTTTTCGGTTTATTTGTGATTTATTTGGTTTTGTGGAGAGATTCAGATCTGAATAGCGGTTTGATGTGTGATCGTAGTACTTTTGCTTGATCTCTTTGTTTTGGTTAGTCGCGTTATTTTGGGTGGATTTTGTGTGCATTGTCGTGGGTTTATTGGTGATTTAGACTAGATTGGTTGAGAGAATTAGCTTCGAACATTGGTTTGATACGATTTTTGTTATTTAGCTTCTGATATCTGCTTTTTTAGTTACTATTTGTTGCTTTTTATGCGATTATGTTAGTTCGGCTGTAATCCCATGGTTGATCATTGTGTTCAGTGCTTTCCCTTTGGTATTGCTATAATTTATTGGGCAATTTGTGTACCCTAAGGTTTGCTTTACTCTTTGATTTTGTGTCTATGATGTTTATTTTTTGCGTGCCTGATTGTGTTTGATTTCGAGGTGCAGTGCCATGGCTTACTATTTGAACGACGATTTAGGATTTGTTAATGACGACTACTTCGACTTTGTCGATGATGAAGGCTTTGAGATTGACTATGAAGAGGAAGGCCATGATGCCGACCTGGATGGCCTTGGTAGCCCGGTATGGCCCTTCATTGTCAACCTGATGGAATTCTTAGCGAGTTATTATCGATTTTTGAATCTTATAAAGTTTTGTCATGTTTCTGTAATTATTCAGACCGCACAAAAGAATGATACAACGGCTTTCGAGTATAGAAATGGGAAAGATATGCAGGGAATACCATGGGATGGGTTGAATCATACCAGGGGTGAGTATCGTGGAATGAGGCTGAAGCAGTATAGGAATTATGAGAACCTTTTGAGACCCCATGATTCATTGGAGAAGGTTAGTCCATCTTTGAGAGGCTATACTGTGCTTGCCCCTGGGGTTGGTTGTTGGCTTGTTACTAAATCTGCTCTTTCTCCTGCATTTAGGAATGCAAACCAGTTGAGAGGAAAAGCACATTCTATGATTTTCAGTTCAATACGAGGCTTGTGAAATCAACCATTGTGCACTTTCAGGTACTGATCTTCGTCGGTTGCCTTTTCCATTTTTTTTTTAGTAGTTTATGGAGCATTGCTTTTTTGGCCTATCTTTGGCTACTGACTAGCCTTTCTGGTCATTGTCTAGGAATGTTATTGTTATTTCACTATTGAGCATATTTAATTGTGATTCACTGATGGTTTTACCACCCCATTAAGCTAATCAGCGGTAGCTATTTCCGTGCCTTTCTTACATAGCTTTACCAATTACATAGCCTCGCTGACAAATAACACTTGTTTAAAATTAGTCACAGATGTAGATTAGAATATTTGTAAAATGTGCATCGTAATGTTGAAACACTAATCATTTGTCCCGCTCTCTTGGATCAATCTTTAATTAAATGGATGTAAGACCATGGCCTGTTAACATTATGTATGTTACATGACTGACCTATATTCCCAGGAAACAAGTACTTTTAGAGTACAATATCTACTAGGATTGAAATAATTATATGGATATGCGACTGACTAACTTTTGAACATAAATCCTTTGTTTGGCCCCAAAACTATATTCTTTGTGATAAGTCTTTCAGTTTTGCAGGTCCTCTTTCATTTGCTATTATTAGTACATTTGAATATATATATATATATATATATATATATATATATATATATATATATATATATATATATATATATATATATATATCTTTATGACATAATGAAGCTTTCATATCATCAGACATCATTATGTTGCTAGGGAAGGTAAGCTACTTCCTAATGCAATATATATATTTTTTTCACATGACTAGTAGTAGTGTTGATTAATTTGTTCAGCAAGTAGATAGCCATTTTTCATTTTGGTTATTTGCTGGGGTGTGTGTGCATTGAAGACATGTCTTCTTGAACTAATAAACCAAACAAATGCTATTTATTATTGTTCCACTAACTTTTCAGTTTTGAACAGCTGGATCTCATGAGGTGTAATAACATCACTTGCTGAAAAGATGTCAATGTCATAATATCTTCAGTATAGATGGCAAACTGCTCAAGAAGTATTAGAATCTATTTTATCTTTATTTTTGTCAGATGTTCTTATGATTTCTATGGTCTTGAAAGCTTGTTATATTGTAGGCATTATTCTTTGGTAAATTTATAAGTTGGCTCTTTTTTCCCCCCCTACCCCTTGTTTGTGTGTCTGTTCTTTTAGTTTTTCGCTTTAGTTTTCAATTTGGTTTTTTCTTTTTTTGTTTCTTTCCATAACCCAATGGTGTATGCTGCCATGTTTGAATGTTGCTTGTTTTTTTCTTTTCCAATTCTTACTATACTTTTCATTTATTAATTGGCAATAGGCTAATTACTGGGTTAATTAGCAATAAGCAAATTATCTGGCAAGTGAGAATGATACAGTTGGTCACATGTCTGCGCAACAAATCTGCATTTTCTCTTTTGTACCTCTGTTATTTTACATTTTGGTAGAATGTTAGTGATGCAGTAGGACCTTCATATGACCGCCATTTCCTTCTAGTTGTCAAGTTTCTTGTTTTTATTTTTAATTTTCCTGAAGTTCCATTATTATTCTTTACTGCTTCATTGATTTGTGGTTATTTTGCTGAAACATAATTACTGGGTGCAGACTTATGTTGTATCTTTGTTTTCATTGTTTGCCAGTTATAGTATTCATTTTCTGCTAGATAGATAGATAGTTATGTGGTTTTGCAATTAACACATCCTTTGATACTAGTAGTGCATCATATAACATTTCTGTCAGGCACTAAAAGCAGGGTGGAAGTGCTTTACCAGCAGCTGGCGCTATGAGAGCACCTTTTCAATATGGTATGATAGGATGTTCTATGATCAGTGCGCCTCTCTGTTAAATAAGTGCCCAGTTTTTGTTAGCAAGCTTGGGCATGAAAGGGGCTAACCAAAATTTTCTTGCAGGATTTTGTTTGGCGGCATTACATATGTTTTTGATCTGTGTCATTTTTTTCATGCTATTGAACTGAAAGTACAAGTAGACTATGCTTGTTTTCCAATAGACTTGCCTATATGAAATTATTTGTTTCCTCTTTAGCGGCTGTTTTTTCTCAAAAGTTACTGTTTCTGTTTTTTCTTCTCTCTGCTATTACTGTTATTTCATGTGTTGTACAGTGCCTTGTTATTGATATCATTGTCGTTAACCTTGCTTTAAATACTTTCAAATGGACGCTGATTGAGGAAGGCCTAAGTATAACTAGGGCGCATGGAGTACCTGACTTAGTTTGATTCTGCAGTTTGATTGTAATCTTCTACTTGCTTATGTTGGAACTACAACTAGAAAACATAAGACTGTCATCTACATGAGGTTATATTAGCAATTATAGATGTTAGGGCAAGAAGTCATCTATGAGCTATTCATAACATTTTCTTGGTGGACTTTCCTGTGCTCAATGCTATATGTATTAAGTTATATTTGCTAGTATATCTTTTTATGGGACCGAGCTGACATTTCTTTTTCGCATATTACGTCTTACATTTGCTTGTAAATTATCTGAGCCAAGCTGAATTTGTGTTTCTTTCTAAACGACATACTTAGGAGTTAGGATGCATCGGATTGTAGTTTAGTTTATATAAATTTTACAAGACTAGCAAAATATACTGCAAACATATAACAAAGCTGGGTTTGAGTGGCATCTGCCGGGGTGGATCTGTACTCAGTTGTGTTGATCAAACAGATGGAAGTATGGTGATAATCTTGCTTGAGGCTCTACCTCTGAGTGTATTCAATTTCAGTTATGCGTCTTCTGCATGTTCACTTGCCATAGTAACCAAGGCCCTTAATGAGCCTTAGAAGTGTAAATGAGGTTATAGAGCTTCTGAAGGAAGATCATAAAAGGTTCAAGAATTAGTCTGCAATACTTTGCTCATATTGGAAAACATTGCATGATGTACTAAAATATTGTTGTCCTCTTGGATCTAACAGTTTTATTCTCTGCTAAATGGAGATTAAGATTATCTGTCGATTAAGACAATAAGTAAAATATCACGTGGAGCAAAGATTTTAGTGCATTCATTGTCTTTTGTCTTGCACATGGCACATTCGATTGCCAGTCATAGGCTGGTTTCTGATTTTTCTGTCTCACACAGCTAAGAAAATCATGTGTTCAGACATGATATTAGGACCAGACTTTATAGCAGGAACAGTGAGTGATGGTACATTGAGTGCATTAGATTTCTGACTTTAGGGAGACCATCCAATCCAATCCTGACGTTAGGGAGAACATGCGATATAATGTGATGACCATGTGATATAATGTTTCGACCTTCTTTCCTTTAGGTCAAACATATGTTGCTAGTACTATGAAATGCTTATTTTTGCTGTAACCACAAGATGAATATTCCCTTATGCATATCATTTTGTCTCTGATGGCTCTAAGCAAGAGTGTATTATTTGCAGCTGAGGAACCTATTGTGGGCTACATCGAAGCATGATGTCTACATGATGCAGAACTATTCTGTCATGCACTGGTCTTCGCTGCTTCGAAGAAGCAAAGAGGTGTTGAATGTAGCTGGTCAAATTGTCCCTACTCAGGTGTGCACTTTTTTGCTATCTGAAAGCTCGATACTAATTACTTCATCTCTTGATCTTGCTGTATTCTTAACCTAGCTGTTCTTTACAGAAGCCTCGTGGGTCTTCTG
This sequence comes from Tillandsia leiboldiana, assembly GCA_029204045.2. Taxonomy (NCBI): domain Eukaryota; kingdom Viridiplantae; phylum Streptophyta; class Magnoliopsida; order Poales; family Bromeliaceae; genus Tillandsia; species Tillandsia leiboldiana. The sequence continues at coordinate 29,018,135 of CM055075.1, read as the reverse complement.
CCCAATCATTATCAAGGGTGCAGATCAGTACAATGGCCGTGAAAGACAATTTCATTGTGGCTGGTGGATTCCATGGTGAACTCATCTGCAAGGTATATAATTAGTAATAATTGTAGCCAGCAACTGTAATGTTTTGCATTATGTTCTCTAGTATCTGTCTAACTATTTTCTCTATCCTTCACTAGTATATTGATCAACCTGGGGTTGCCTTCTGCACTAATGTAACGGACAGTGACAATGCTATCACCAATGCGGTGGACATTTACCAGCCTTCTAAGTAAGCCATTTTCCGCACTAATAAACTTGTCTCGAAGTTATATTATACTTAGCGGCAAAATGATTAAAATTATTTTTAACTTTTTTTTTTTTTTACACCATTTTTCTTAGTGGCTCTATGCGACTGATGACCGCCAACAATGATTGCTATGTGAGGGTCTTTGACACTGAGAGATATGACCTTTTGAATCGTTTCTCCTTCCCCTGGTCTGTTAATGTGAGTATTTAGTTTATAGTATCTTTGGGTTATCACAGCAGTCCTTAATTTGGTATCTAACGCTAACCCTTTTGCATTTTGCAGAATGCATCATTTAGTCCCGATGGCAAACTCTTTACTGTTCTAGGAGATACTACTGATTGTCTAATAGCCGATCCTGTGTCTGGTAAAGTAAGTCTCGATCTTCCATGTTAAACTTTTAGGACTCGTGCAATATATCTCTGTGAGGTCACCATTTTATATTCTTATAGATCCTTGTGAACTATGCCCCTCAATGGTGCATTGTCTTACCGAAATTTCCTTTAATTCATGGGTAAGGTTGGTTTTTGCTTCAAAACATTCTTAGAGAGAGACACTTTTGTAAGCACGAGGGCATATATCTAAGAAACCAACTTTCTGAATTGCAAATAAGAAAATTCAAATTCTACAGGACTACATACCACAATAAATAATTCCGTAGGGGGGTACATATATAGATATCTTAAGTCTGTTTAATATGGTTTCCTACTTCTTTTGGAACTCCAGGTGATTGGAACCCTAAAGGGTCATTTAGATTACTCTTTTGCATCAGCTTGGCACCCAGATTCCCGTATTCTGGCCACTGGCAACCAAGACACTACATGCCGCTTGTGGGATATAAGAAACTTATCACAATCCATGGCCGTGCTCAAGGGGCGGATGGGGGCGATCAGAGGTCTGAAGTTCTCATTGGACGGCAGGTTCATGGCGATGGCGGAGCCTGCAGATTTTGTCCACATATATGACACCGCTACTGATTACAGCTGCGCCCAAGAGATCGATCTCTTTGGGGAGATTGCTGGGATATCATTCAGCCCTGATGCGGAAACTCTCTTTGTAGGGATAGCCGACAAGACTTACGGGAGTTTACTCGAATTCAGCCGGAGGCATCGGCACAACTACCTGGTCTCCTTTATATGAGGGGGGCGACATCCGATGCTTAAAAGTGGCCCTGTTAGTATTGTTTATATTAGTCAGGGGATTTCCTTTCAGTCTCTGATAGATTGTACATTTGGCTGGGATGGAAAAACTTATATCGGAAACACCATAGTTGCCATTCCGTTAGAGGATTGAACTCGCGTTCATTCCCCGGAATGTGAACTTGTTTCCAAAGTGGGTGAGGGGAACCCTTATTTAGAACTGGTTTTTGGCTCAGTTTGTTCAAGTTCAGGGGGTTTTGCAGTGTTCTTCATAAGAGGTATATATATATATATATATATATATATATATATATATATATATATATATATATATGTGTGTGTGTGTGTGCGCGCGCGCGCGTGCGCGCGTGTGTATATATATATATATATATATATATATATATGTGTGTGTGTGTGTGTGTGCGCGCGCCCGCGTGCGCGTGTGTGTATGTATATTTGTTTCTGTTTTTCTTGTTGAAAAGATGAATTCTCTCTCCTTTCTTTTGTACATATTTTATCTTTTTAGATGCTACTGCTCATGGGATGTAAATTTTCCCCTCTAGTATCTTCCTCTGTTCTATGATTTGCAATGCACATTGTAACTGTAACCAGGGAACTTAAAAGTCAACCGTTAATTGCTGTTGAAATGTTTGACACAAGTTGTTGGGGGGAGGAAGTTGATCGATATTTGCATACATGAAAAGTGTTGACAGAGTAGAAAGATGTAAGGGGGAGATTGAAGTTATGCCAAGGGACCTCAGAGAACTATCACTGGAATATACTCGGGAGTTTTCAATTTTTTGCGAGTCTCTTTGTAGAGTAACGGAACGCTCGGAGTGAGGAATTATTTTCATGATTTAGTTGGATTGATTTATGTCATTCGTAAGCTGAAGAAAATTTCTAGCGATCCACTGCATTGTTGTCATGTATTAAAGGCCCAGCCCATTTATGTAATAACCTTCAAAGATTACATTGCTTCTTCTACTGTCGATAGAGGACCACAGAACCTTGTGGCTGTGTGCCAACGCTGTGCACTCATGGCTTTCAAGTTCTTTTTTTGAGGAAAAGGTGGCATGCTACAGCTTTCGAGTTCTATGGGAAGTAAATGGCCAAGACCAACATCAACTTTCAGAGTTCTATAGGAAGTAAATGGCCAAGACCAACAAGAAGGTAAGGTAAACAGAACGCACGCATGCGTGCTCACGCACATAAGCATACGCATTTGGTGATGAATAATCAAAGAGGACCAATTGTTCCATTTCCAAAGACCTGCCTCCTAATTCCTCGCACAAGCTTTGAGGTGCGTATCTTGGGACACCTTTTCTTTTTTCCTTCTCTGACTGATATTCCTGATATGATGCATACCTTACGAAGATCTTCGACCGAAGACTTTCACTTTCAAAAAAAAAAAAAAGAGAGGAAAGACTTCCACTTAAAAGAGGGGGAAGAAAGAGAGAGCGAGAAAAAAAAAATAAAAAAAAATTGAAGCTTACTACTAATATGTAAGCCTTTGAGACATTGTGAATGGTTCCTATGGTCGAAAATTTTTGTTCTTTCTAGCATAGAATGCGGTAAAGTGTGTCATAGTTTTTTGTCATTAGGTGTTCATATTTTAGAAGCTTCATTTATGTTACTTGTGGGCTTTGAATTTGTTGAGGAGCCTAACTTGCATCCTTAGGGAGATCACTGTTGAAGTCATAAGATTCTATTGTTAGGTTGTGGACAGTAGTAGTAGCCCACATAACCAAGTGCCATGGTATCAAATGTGCAAAAATCTTAATTAGTAAGCAATTATAATTTACAGACACTTGCTAAAAAAAAAATTATAATTTTCAAATTGAATGATCTTCGTAGCCCGACATTTTTCATGTGCTGATCCTCCCGAGCTGTGCTCAAGTACATAATTTGTCTTTTCGTAAGCCTACTAGTTAACTAGAGTCGCGTGAAAGGACTATAATAAAAAGATACATGTGTTTACGAAATTCAAATTCTGATTATCTTTGTTACAATTTTCGAGCTCCGAGTATTTTGTATTCGTATTGGGCTGTGTTAGGTTATCATATCTTTTGCCAAGGGTCATCAATCGTTGAATTATATCAAAATCCTGCAGCTGTTCGCTCGCTGCTCTACTCTTCACTGGAATCTGAAGCTCCAAATTAGACCTTCTTGATCTTTTATGATACTTGTAATATCATTTTAATCAGAAATTTCTATTTACTGAATGCTCTAGTAAATATCCTCGCAGCTAAAAGGCAAAAGCAAATAGCAAGTTAAGCTGAAACAAGCACTGAAACAAGTAGGGCCTACTTGTACTAAGAATATAACAGGCATAATCAAGGATGATATACCTGCAAGATCAACAAGAAAAGCACAAATAATTTTGCCAACCAAAAAGAAGAAAGATAGAAAATAACACAGAAAACAGTCTCATAATTAGAAGTGACTCTCCAAATTGGCAATGCAGTAGCAAAAGAGGTGGCATGAGGAAACAATGCATGTAGTAGTACTCTACTTTGAGTGGCATAAGATAATAGCACAAAATTAGTTAGTGCATCTTCTTTGCATACAATAATAACAAGAAAGAACCTTAAAAAGCTAAGCCATGTTATCCAAATCTGAGGCATTGGTTAATAAGTGGAAGGGTATAGTATTTAAGTGGGCCATTGATCTAAAGTAACTGTTAGGATTTGGTCGGTCCCGTTTCGCGGTATATTTAAGCTAACGACTCCAAGACTAAAGGGGATTCAATGAAAGATTAAACAAGTTAATGGATTGGTTTAAGAAAAGATTAACATAATAGTGAATCTAATTAGTGGACAAGTTGGGATTGTTCTGATAATAATGTACCTAAGATACCTTATTATTGAATATGTAATTGCAAAAAATTCTCATGCTCCTTTTGTCCCAACTTGATGATAATTGGATGTGCTTGAAGGGTGAGCGCAAATCTTTAATTTGTTCTCAAGTTAATTAGATGTTTGCAAAAGTGAATGTGTAAGAGATATGAGTTACACATAATTTAGAAGGATGCTCTCCTAAAGTAATTAATCAATGAGAAATAACAAATACCGTGTCCAATATATTACAATCGAATTATCCTTGCTGCATTTATTCTGATGTCGACTTCGTTGAGACAACGACCTCGCAACATTCGTTACGAACACTTGTCTCGGTCAGAAAAAAAATATATATATCAATAAGCAAATCAAATCGATGCATAACCTACAATTTACTCTAGGGAATGGCAAATCAACACTAAAAAGGAGCAACCAAATACATTTTTAACTTATATAATTACATATATATATATATATATATATATATATATATATACTAATTAAACATAATAAAGAAGTTAGGCTTAAGCCTAGGTTACCCTTCAATATATCCTCCACCCAACCTAGTACATATATATTGAAAAGAAGCTCCATTAAATCCTACCTAACCATGAAAAAAAAAAAAAAAACAGAAAAACAAAAAACAGATGTAGCCTTTAATGCTCAACACGTATTATTAGCATAGGAGGACACAAAGAAATTATTTTAAACTATTAATGAAGTTAAAATTTGAACTCGTTGCCGACTTTAGTTTTGATACGACCGTTAAAGTCGGTTGAGTGGGGGCCCACTTGTACTCTGCCATGTGTGCTTTTTTTTTCTTCTTATGTGGGACCCACCACCAAATTTTCTTTTTTCTGTTATTTACTAATTTCTCCATCAGACGGTTGGGATTTCGCCACGTTTTAGAGTATGTGTCGCGCAGTACACCGCCTACGTACGAGCTCTCAACACTTGGATCTACATGACCACAAATCACATCAGGCCTGGGTGCGTGTTTGACCTGCTTCTGCATTTCGTTTTTACTTAAAAAAAGAATAATAATAAAAGTATACAAAGATTCTCTGTTTTTTTTTAGCTCTTTATATAAATTTTATGAAATAGTTCCACAGATTCATCTTTTAAATTAAAATTATTAATTATTCGGTTATTTTAGCCGTATGAATCGCTTATAGTTTTATAAAATTTTAAAACACAAATAAACTTATTTTTTGTATTTTAACATATAAAGAAAGCAATAAAATTAAAGATTGGTAATTATCAAAATTAGAAGAGAAGCTTTTTTTTATATATATTTTAAAGTTTTATATATAGAATTATGTGTATGATATTTGATCAAAACAGATATATAATCAATATAAGATATTTTAAAATTTGAGCTCTTACAGCAAAATTTTTAATTAATTTTGATTTTTTTTTTGAAATTGTATTCTTCTTTTTACCATCATAATATATACTTTATTATTACATAACACTAAATCTTAATTACGGCGAAACAAACAAACCTTAGATATAGAATTCTCATTTAGTGTTAAATAGCTAAACAAATATACTCATAATCGATCTTTAGATAGAACGAAAACTAACAATTTGGGAACAATTTTGAAAAAGTACATTTCTTTGAAAAATACTAGTTAACCCAAAAAATAATGTAAATTATTAGATAATTATTAATCTATTTGAAATTATCAGATCTTAATATCTCTTAAACACCGACACTAAAATTATCTCGGATTGAGTGCTTCCCGGCCTGAATTCGTCGTCTAATTAATTTGCTCTGAAATGGGTGACGACAGTAATCCGACTTAGGGACCACAATCCTATTATGTTCCTTATATACTACGTCTAATTAGGATCCCATAAATCTTAATTAGACTTATACTGAATTTCTACATATTAAGAGTTTATATTTTATAGATGTTTCTAAAGCGCATATTAAATCACTTAATAATTCTATTAAATTAGATAGCTCATAATATAATTATAAATTTATATATTAACCCACATATAAAAAAAAATTAAATTCAACAATCTCCAATTTAATTAACATCCATTTCACTTCTCTTAACTTATGAAAAGTTTTAATTAGAAAATGCTTTTCTTTTTTGAAAAGTTTTAGTTAAAATAACACCTTTAGTAGAAACTATAGCTCGACAGCGCATATATATATATATATATATATATATATATATATATATATATATATATATATATATATATATATATATATAGAGAGAGAGAGAGAGAGAGAGAGAGAGAGAGAGAGAGAGAGAGAGAAAAGAGCTTATATATTTTTAAAAACATAAGTCAAATTAAGCTTGTAAATCATTTACTATTAAATTTGTATTGAGATTTGTGCAATTATAAAACCAACTAAAAAAAAGAGAAAGAGATAGTGTTCCAACTATCTCTATAAGCTCTACTCTCTCTCTCTCTCTCTCTCTCTCTCTCTCTCTATATATATATATATATATATATATATATATATATATATACACACACACATGTGAGGTCTCTTCATATACAGGTGATCATGGACTGTGTCCCAACTAACATTCTCGTTGATTAATTTGATGGTTTTAGTAATGATGCATGGAATTTGAAAAAAGCAAATGAGAAAGCGAAATTAATGTACCTTGAGCATATATAATTTGTAACTAAGAAAATAAAAATTTAAGATATAAGAGAAAAGTAGCCATTGATTGAGACTTTAATTAATTTGATGATTAGAGGATCGATCTACATCGACGTACGTAGAATTTGACTGCAAATTAAGTTATAAGGTGGCTTTAATTTATAGGAAGTTCTTATGCATGCATGTGAATTACTAGGAAATTAAGGAGAGGATGTAAGTTCTTATGCATGTGAATTACTAGGAAATTAAGGTGAATTACTAGGAAATTAAGGAGAGGATGTGGGGGAAAATGGTCTCTAATTAATTATATACTATTAAGAATCTCGTATATATATATTTATATGTTTTGTTCTCTCAATATGGTGTAGTGTACACTCTAAATAATTGCAATTAAGTGATCGAAAGGAGATTTGTCTAAGTTGTGGATGGAATTGGTGACATAATTAATATTATGGCAATAGGTAGCTAGGGGCTAATTATATTGCTTTAAATTAAGGTTTTCACACAAGTAGTGGAAAAGGTTTGGAATTTTCATCGAATCAATCAAGTCATTTGTCTCTTATTAGCATAGAATTTTAGCGCGCGTGTCGACATTGTAATTGCTCAAACATTTACCTCCTAGACCTTCTTTCTCAACTGCATTTTCGAACTCTTTTCCAACGGTTAACTTCTTTGGAAAAAATGTGTAGAACATGACAAAAAGAATGGCAGTTAAGAGAGAGAGAACTATATAACAGCATAATATATATATATATATATATATATATTAATTATGGTAATTAACAGCGTGCTGAAAAGCGAAGCAAAAGTAAGATCAAACTAATGAATTGATATAATAATTTAATTTTTCTTTTGTTTTAATTTCTTTAACCATACAATTGCAATTAACAAACATGCCATGGAAAACACTAACCTCTTCTTTTTTTAAAAAAAAAAAAAAATTAAAAAAGAGAAAAATTAAATTAAGGGTATGTTTGTCAAAGCACTATTATAATTGAAGGAAGAGCTGTTCATTGGTTGGTTTAGTTTCTCGTGACGTGTGTGGTTGGACGAAGACTTGGTGGTTTGGACGGTGGACTTTGTAACATGCATGCATGCATGCATGGCTCCATTTCATACGCCCATGTAAACCCGAGAGAGAGAGAGAGAGAGGACACCTTTTTTTTTTTTTTTTTTTTTTGTTCTTGTTGTTGTTGTCGATTTCATACGTTTTCACATTGAGTACGTTTACGGCTTCTTTTTTTCCTTTTTCTGTAGACATTTTTAGCTAGATATGAAAACCTTAATTAATTTGTCCATATATATACGTTGTTTCGACATTAATTTTGTCGTTAACCATGTAGTTTAAAAAGTTTTATATTACTGTCCTATAATTTTACTCTTTGTTATTTGTTTTGAATTACTAAAACTTTATTTGAATTCTAGAAGAGGTAGCAAATAAAAACAAATATGAACAAATTTGTATGTTTAGCACAAATATATACGTACCAACCGAATTGTAAATATATATATATATATATATATATATATATATATATATATATATATATATATATATATATATATATATATATATATATATATATATATATATATATATGTGATCAAGTTCATGCCAAATTTTTTTTCAATTAATTTATTTTAAGCGTACGAACACGACGTCTACGAATCTCAATTGAATTCAATCTATCTAGATATATATATTTTTTCTATTTCCTAAGAAGTTCAACTACTTTTCTGAAATAATTTCTTCGAAACTTCAAATAAACTCATGTTAATTAATTGACTATGTTGACTATGGACATCCCTGTGAAAGAAAAGGATATTTGTAGAAAAAACAAAATATAATAACTTGGAAAAAGAAAAAGCATAAAAGAGTTAATTAAAGTTTTGCAACTTTAATTTTTTCAATTTACAACCTTTTTTTTTTTTTTTCTTTTGTAGATCTTACAATTATATAATAATTAGAAAAAAATTTAAAATTTTTATATGTATATATATAGAGTAGAGCTTATATATTTTCAAAAGTATACGTCCAATTATGTTTATAAATTTTTTATTATTAAATTTGCATTGAGATTTATGCTATTGTAAAGTCAACTAAAAAGAGATAAAGAAATAGTATAATAGGACAAATCTCAATACAAATTCAATGGTAAAAAATTTACAAGTATATATATAGTTGAATTTGTATTTTTGAAAGTATATAAGCTCTACTATATATATATATATATATATATATATATATATATATATATATATATAATAAAAATAAATGAAATCTCTTTTCAATATATTGGAGAAAGGTTTGGAGAGAGGGAGCACAAATGAGGTGCGAGGTAACTTCTTCTTTGACCTCTTGTGTGTGTCATCTATTTTGGGGTCGTTTTAGTCAAAGTCATAGCTACTTAAACTTTGACTCTAATCACCCAAAAATAAATGTTAATTAAGCTTACATCTAGCTACTTTATTTTGACCCTCTAATTACGTAATTATTTCGAGTTTGGTATAAGTAGAGCATTAGCTGATTATTGGTGATAGCTAGTGATTGATCTAAACATAAAAGTTCATGCTAAGAAACTTTAACTATTAATTAAGGAAGATGATGGAGTACATATAAAATATACTTAATTAGTTATAAATGTAGGAAAATGAGTACATATAAAATATACTTAATTAGTTATAAATGTACTTAATTTGTATTCACATTGTTACTTACAGAGGGTTTCTTATAATATTTTTAAAATATTTGATCTAATCGAACCATTTCGATTTCGAAATCGTATGATAATATTCCTACAACTAGGAAGTATATTAATATTATACAATTAGGTGTAACAAAAATGTATCTCACCTAACTCTACACTTGTGACATATATATTGTGTACCTCTGAGCATTAATATATATTAATGTAGGAATTCGTGCAAGACGGATAAATTTTTTAATAAAAAACTATAAATTAATTAAATAAATATAAATGTAAAAAAGAAATAAAAGGATATAATCATAATTAAATTTAATAATATAAAAAACATATTAAAAACTAAATAAAGTTACAACTCAACAGGGAAAAAAAAAACATGAAAGAAAGAAAAAAAAATATATAGAAGGAAAAAAATTATTACACAAATATTCAGAAAAAATATTTAAAATATTATGAGTAAAAAATAATAAATAATAAAAGATACACTAAAGAGGTTTAAATTAACATACCAAAATTTAAAGTAAAGTCAAATTGTAAGTATCGTAGGTAGATGTATCGAGCCGTAATATGATCTAAGATTGATATCTTGATAGATTGATTTAGTTTCTCTAATTTTTTTAATTTGTAAAATTTGAAAGTCTTCAAAATTTGGCATATCGCATCGATTTGTGTAATATTTTTTTTTAGTTTCTAGGCCAGTCGTTGAGAAAGTTCCATTACATATATAGTGTTTAGGGTTTAAATAAAGAAAAATACTAATCTAAGGAAGATGAAGAGGTGAAGAAATGTAACAACCCAAGGAAGAGGAAGAGATGGTGGTTCAGTTCAAATAAAAAAATGAGGATGAAAAGACGGTGGTCAGTTCAAGTAAAGAAAGATGAAAATATATGGAGCTAGCAGTATGGTCAGTTCGGTCCAATGTAGTAGGTTTGACCCAGTTCGGTTCAAATAAAAAAAATATAAAATATGGTCCATAGGTGTAACTCAGTTCGGTTCAAATAAAGAAAGAAGAATGCAATATATGTAATCCGATTCGGTTCAAGTAAAGAAAGAGGGAAACATGTGGAGAACTTGAGCCGGTTCGGCGTGTAATGCGATTTAGTTCAAGCAAAAAAAAAAAAATGTGTAGAACTTGAGTCGATTCAGTGTGTAATTCGGTTTGGTTCAATCAAACAAAAAAGAAAACACACAGCAAATGATTCGGTTCAAACAAAGAAAAAAAAAAAATATATATGGAGTAGTTGAGTTGGTTCTTTGGTTCAAGTAAATAAAAAGAAAGAAACACGTGGAGGACTTGAGCCGGTTCGGCATGTAATCGGTTCGGTTCAAGTAAAGAAAGAAAAAAAATTTGAGCCGGTTCGGTGTATAATTCGGTTCGCTTTAATCAAATTAAAAAGGGATCAAGTTGGATCGATTCAAACAAAAAAAATAAATTATGTGGAGTAGTTGAACCGGTTCTACAAAGAAAAATGTGACTTGAGCTGGTTCATTTCATATGCAGAAAATGTTGACATGTGGCAAAACACACACACACACACACACACACACACACACACACACACACGAATTTATACTATGTAGCATACAGGAGCCTTGAATGTGATGTCTCATTTTTCAAGGGTCATTCATTCTAGAACTACTATAGCTTTAGCATATTATTGTGCTCTGAAAATTAGCCGCGCGGGCTTTTACCGTTGACCTGGTCCGATCCGTGATCGACTTCGAAGAATGACTCTCTGAGATGAATGCGTCGTGTGCCAAACGATGAGGTCGAGGAGGGATCCGTTCGACCGGTTCTTCTCACTCAAATGCTGAGCGAGCTTCGGCTTGGAATAGCTGAAAATGAGAGAAACTCGAGATGCTTAACAAAATATACTCGGCCGAAATAGCCGAATGTCTTTGTATTGCCCGAAATAGATGGGGTTACACGATTCGATTATAATTAGGATTACTCATAGAAAAGCTGTAAGGAAAGTTGTAAAGGAATGCGGTAAATCTATTTAGGAAAATCTATTTAGAAAAGCCGTAAACTTAGTCTAGAAAAATTATAGATGCCGGTATTGAAGGTATTAAAATGTTGGTGTGGTCTCTTGCTTACGCTATTGCAGAACCCCTTTTATAGAAAAAGGTTCGCTTATTTATACAAATACGACCTCTCTTAGGATTAACCGTTGTTTTAGGTAATGACGAAAAATTATTGGGAATAACAAATTATTGGGAATAACGGCGTATTTTTCGACCACTTTCCCTTCAGAAACTCCTCAAAGAAAGCGTTATGTTCATCCCGAATATTGCGTATCATGGTGTGATTCAGTTACGAAAGTTGCACATTATGATTTCGTCATTTAATGTTTGGCGTTATTTATTTAAATCTCTTTATCTCGGGCCCTATTCTCAATTGGCTTATAAAGCCGATAATTGATCCTTTATCTCGGTCCTTATTCTCAATCTTAACCAATTCTTTATCTCGGTTCTTATTCTCAATCAGCTTATAAAGTCGATGACCGATTTTTTATCTCGATTATTATCCACAATCTTGACCGATTCTTTCTCTCGGTCTTTACACCGATTCTTTATCTTGGTCTTTATTCTCAATCGGCCGATGACCGATTCTTTATCTAAACGATCGATTCCTGCCCATCCTCGGTTAAAGTTTAGGTATATTTTCTCGGCTCTTATTCTATTTCAGTTCATTCATATTGATTGACTCGTTGACAGACTTTTACGCCATTTATCACCTTTGATTCGGTTCAGCCGGTTTGGTCACATCGACCGTACCACTTGTCACGTGGCGATTTTTTTTTTGGTTTAACACACATTTAACCCTCTTAACCTTTAGATCTAGCTACCACCAAAAATGCTATAGTCGTATTAAGAGATTTAGTCATATTATATCTTATATATTGGACTATTTCAAATTCTGAGGTGTCGCATTCTTTTTCGTTTTTAAGCCCTGATGTATTCGTCAGGCTCAAGTACACTCATAAACACCAGGCGATGTGAGACTTCTCTCGCTAGCCTTAGCCGACTTTGTGAGGAGCCGCACTCTACTCACAACGGTCATCAGTTGGGAGAGTTGTGCTCTACCCACTGTATAATTTTGGCTCAGTCGAGACTCATCTCATATTTTCGGCTTGTGATTAGCTCTGATACTAACTGTGTCGCCCCACTTTTCCGAGGTCGTCCATCCTAGAACTACTCTAACTCTAGCATACTTAACGCTCTTAACCTCTTGGATCTAACCACCATCCAAAATATTATAACCTAACTAAGAGATTTAATCTTATTATATCTTATATATAAAATTATTTTAAATTCTGAAACGTCACTTTCAAACTACTACTACTACTCCAAGGGTAAAAAAAAATAAAAAAAAAAAAAAAAATCAATGGAAATTAAGGAGTACACGCAAGCAATGACAAATGATTTTTTGAAACCATGATCAAACATAATTTCCATCACGTTTGAACTTTCTCAAACTCTACATTCATATATATATATATATATATATGGGCTCTTAATTTCCTAGTAATTTACCATTTTGAGGTAAATGAAATTTCTTGTAAGTTACACCTTGACTTATATTTAACTTAATTAACATACATATATATAAATTTATGTATAAATATTTAAGTACGGGTAATTGCATCGTAACAACCATGCATAAAATTACACCTCATTGAGATTATTTCTGCATCATATGTACCTATATATTGCACACTCTTTCTTCTAGATGTTATTGTGTCAAATTCTCATTCTCATTAAATCAAGCTACTAATTAAGCAACACTAATGGAATTACTAGCTCTTTGTGAAAATAATACATCACATGCTCTTCATTTTAGGTCACAAGTAAGATCAAATTGTCAAATGACTGAACTAAATCAAGTTTTTTTTTTCTTTTTTGTTGAATTTAGCAAATTTCCGCGTAGCCCACAGGTGCAATTTTTTTTTTTTTTTTTTCTAGGGGCGTTACTTACCTTGTAAACTTTCCATTGTAATTATTTTTTAAAAAAATGATTCTTGTACACCCCAAAAGGTGGTACATTTTATATTTCACCATTTCGGGATGGAATAAATTATACTGATCACACTACAATAAAATTATGTTATAGTGAAATTTTTAAGTATTTCTAAAAGCTAAAAAAATATCATTAACAAAAATACCGACACTTATTATTAGTGTCGTCATATATATATGGCATATGTGCAGTCGCTAGAATGTATAGCGACATATTATTATAATATGTTCCAAAAATGTGTCGTTATAATTTAATTTTGGATATAGATGAAATATATATAGTATACTTATATAAAAATATGATAAAAATATGTCTCTATAATTTAATTTTGTTGTAGTGTCACTTCGAAATGATTTAAAAAAATTTCATTCTAAGATGGATGAGATATAGATCGTACATCTAAATAAAATGTAAGAATAATATTATTTTATTTTTTTGTTACTAAAAACACAAAAAAAATTGATTAAATTGCGCAAAAGGGCCTGTAGCAAAAAAAAAAAACAAAAATAGGAGAATAGAGGAAGTTCGAATGAGAATCGAGAAACGGACGCGAACTTTCGCGAGATTTAATTAATTAATATTTAGGGGGGTTTGGGCGAAATTGGGACGAGGAATCCGTGGGTGAGGACGTGCCTACACGTGTAAACCGCCCCACGTGCCCCACTTTGGACCTCGCACGTGCTCGTTGCAAAAGTACTTTTATGTAACAATTATTACGCGTGGGATCAGTATATAAAAATTTTAAAATTAATTTCATACGAATTTTTATAAATATATATATATATATATTTTATAAATATATTTATTTTTTAAAAAATTTTAAGTTGTTTATATATATGTTCATATGAATAATTAATATAATATCTGAAAAAAATTAATTAAGATTAAGTATTTAACAAAATATTAACGATAGTTATATATATAATCAACTTAATTTTTTTAAAAAATAAATATAAAAAATTAGGCTTTGTTAAGATATATCTGATATTTGATATGTTTACAAAAAATTATATAAAAGTAATTTAAAATTTAAATTAATAAATAAATTCTTATTTTAAAATTTTTCGTTAAATTTTAACAACGACAAATTAAGATAGCATATTTTAAAACTCATTTAAATTTTTTAAAATACACTTTTAAATAATAAAAATTTAAACTAATTATAAAAAATATTTATATTATAGAATTAAGTATTTTTTAATATCAAATTATTTTGCCATGTTCTCACCTTTAATATCTTCGTCAAAAGATAACAAAATTTTCAAATAGAAAATGTTTGTGATTGTTGATAAATTAGCATACATAATTGGATGAATTTCCTAAGCGGTAACCCAAAGTATTTTCCACTAAATATCTTTGATATCGACTATCAAATACATAAATGATATTTTGTGCATTTTTTTACATGTAGTAAAAAAAAAAAAAAATTATTTACATTCATTATCTCATCGTAAACTTATAACAAGTTAATTAATTAATTATCTCCAATTAAGTTCAAAGCTTTCTAATAATAGAATGCGGAGAAATGATCGATCTTAAAAGAGTAAAAATTTTAGTATGTAATCTTTTGCACTGTAATTAATTTGAGAATTTATTTTTTCACTACTTATGTTATTTAAAAAAATAATTATGACTGGGATTAAATCTTCAAAATTATTAACTTAATTATAAGAACTTTCTCTACACTTTATTCTGTGTCCCTTAAATATCTCTATGCTAGTTTAGACGAATAATATTTTTTTTATTTAATTTTTTTTAACATGATATTACGTGAGATTTATAATATAATTAATTTTTTTATATTTAATTAATTCAAGTTTACGTTATGAGTTTATCAAAAAAAAATTAAATACAGCCATAAAAAAAAATTTTAAAATATAAAAATATCATTCTCTATTAGCTCACTTTTAGAAAATAACTGTTCTTTTATTTCAACCCTGCATTTTAGTCTAGTATCAAATAAATCTAATTATTTAGGTATTTTATTAACTTTTGACGAAAATGTTAACATGTTAGGATTATTTGACATTAAAAACTTTTTAAATTCTCGCACGTAAATAATTTTTCATGGTTCCTTTTGGATGTTGATACTTGAAGGTGTGGTCGAATGAAATTAGATGAGTTTAAAAATGTGTTGTCTCAATAAGCTATCATAAAAAATATGAGGTGTAGCATTTTCCAAAAAATATTGAAAAATCTTCACAGAACAGTCTATTTGAGACAAAATTAAAATACAGAATTGATATTATTTATTTACACTTTTAAGAAATGCTACTAATTTATCTCAAAACGGTATATCTTACGCCCATAAATTTTACTGTTAACAAATTTATTTAACTATTGATTGTTCCTAGCGCAAGTGGCAAAAGATTTGATGCTTGAAATCGAAAGTTCTGAGTTCGAAATCTAGTTATGTTTATTTAATAAATGAAGTGTATAGCATGCTATATTTCTCACTCAAAAAAAAAAAAAAAAAAAAAATTATCAACTTTCCACGAGTGTACAATATGCCCTAAAGATTATATAGGTAATTTTGTCATAATTACTGTGTTTAGTTTATTCAGTCTATAATTTGTTCGGTAATTAATATTTTTAAGAGAATAAATATAAAAAAGTTAAACTTTATAGAAAAATTCGATACAAATACGAAGCGAGCGAGCGAGCAAATCAGGCCGATCCGAGCGTGTTGGGCTCGCCATGGTGGGACCTATACCCTACAAATGTGGGCCCAATCTGTTCAAACGGGCGAGTGGGCCCCGAGCCCAATCAAATTTGTCCGTTTCGGTTCCTCCCCCCCAATCCCTATATAAATCTCCCTAACTCAACTCCTACTTCCACCACCACCACCACCACCATCACCACCTACTAAAACAGAGTCCTCTGTTTTGAAGCCACTTTTTTCTTAATTCAACATTATTTTTTTCCTCGAGACACTTCTTACTTTTTATTAAAAAAGTGTCAAAAATGACGAACCATAATATTTTCTCTCCCAAGGACATGTCCCTCGCCGCCACCGCCTCCGCCGCCGCCGCCACGAATGCGACTCTCCAGCAGCTGTTCCCGTCGCCGCGTCGCATCGGCGGGGCCGTCGACTATGCCGGCTTTAAGAAGGTGAGCCGTGGCGGCTGCGGTGGGTGGATTGCGCCGTCGTTGGATTCGATGCGAGCGCTGTCGCCGACGCACGTCGCCTCCGCAGCAGCTCTCGCTTCGCCTTCTCTCAAGGCTCCTTGTACTGAACAGTATGAGGAGTGGAAGGTGTGTAATTTTAACTTGCGAAATTTAATCAGATGATAAAAAAATAATTTTTATTCCAATTTGATCAAATTTTGCGCAGAAGAAGCGCCCATCGGCATTGAACAAGTTCGAAGAGATCACCGCGAAATCGAAGGGTAAGAAAATCGTGATGTTCCTCGACTACGACGGTACCTTATCTCCGATAGTCGACGATCCGGATTGCGCCTACATGTCTGAAGCGGTGAGAACAAGTAGCTTCCTCTGTTTTTACAATACTCTGTTTTTTTTTCTTTTCTTTTCTTTTTATAGTAATTTTAGAAACATCACAAGGATAAAATCGGAATTTTGATTGGGTTTTTTTTTTAGATGAGAGAGGCTGTGAGAGAAGTGGCTAAGTGTTTTCCAACAGCTATTGTGAGCGGAAGGTGCAGAGACAAGGTGCATTTCCATTTTTACCCTTTTAACCGTGACATGAGTTTTTTTTTTTTTTTTTTTTTTTTTTTTTTTTTTTTTTTTAATATATATATATATATATATATATATATATATATATATATATATATATATATATATACTATTGGTTATATAGCTAATTATTTTATTTTATTTTATTTTAAATTTTGTTCAGGTGTTTAATTTTGTAAGATTAGCAGAGTTGTACTACGCAGGTAGCCATGGGATGGACATCAGAGGGCCCACAAAAGGCCCCAAAAGTATAAGAGAAGAGAAGGTGGAAACTCCCCAAATGATTGTGATTTGTTAACTAAAAAAAAAAAAAAAAATTGGCATTTTAGGAATTTTTTTTAAAAATTTTTATTGATTAAATCTTAATTTATTTATTATTTTAAATGGTTGGTTTTAGGCAAAAGCAATTCTCTGTCAACCTGCAAGTGAATTCCTCCCCATGATTGAAGAGGTAGAAGAGAGTTTTCTCCCTTGTAACTTCCTATGAAATTTCATATTTTCTTATTTTATTTTATTTTATTACTATTTTTTTTTCTTTACTTTTGACTTTGTATAAGGATCTTAATTTTTATCTTCCAAAAAGCTTACTTAGAAAGTGACGTTTTATGTCACTTCCAAAATATTTACACTCTCAATCTCTTTGTAGGCTTATTTTTTTCAAAAATAAAATAAATTAAATTATTAAGCATAGCTACTAGCTAGTTGTTTGTAAATCTAACAAAATCAATGTATTAATTAACAACAAAAAAATCATCTAGCATGAGATAATTAAATACAAAAGAACACCATGCATATATAGAGTATATATATACATATATATATATATATATATATATATATATATATATATATATATATATATATATATATATATATATATATATATATATAGTTTTGACAATTTAGTTGCACCACTACATGCAAGTCTATGGATCTGACTTGTAATATCTCATGGATTGTGTTCTTCTTATCAAGGTTCACAAAGTGTTGGTGGATAAAACGAGATCGATTCAAGGCGCCAGGGTCGAGAACAACAAGTTTTGTTTATCAGTTCACTTCCGCTGCGTAGATCAAAAGGTAGCTACATCACCAATCTAGCTACTACTGAACCAAAACATAGTAAACTTTTTGCCACAAATGGAAACATTTTTTTGTAGGGGCTACTACTTATATTTTCTTTGTAACTTCACACTAGAAATGGGGCGCGCTAGACGAGCAGGTTAGGTCGGTTTTGAAGGAGTACCCGATGCTCCGTCTTACGACAGGACGAAAGGTGCGAGAAAATCTTCGAATTTTTTGGCTAAAATCTATACTAGCTATTTATGTACTAGTAGTTCAAAGTTTATATTTAATTTCATGAATATGACTCAATTTGTGTTATGTTTTTTCGAGTTTTAGGTATTGGAGATTCGCCCAACTATTAAGTGGGACAAGGGGAAGGCACTTGAGTTCTTGTTGGAGTCTCTTGGTGAGCCTAAACACACATTGCACCACCTCATTTTCACACCATTTTTAGTATATAAAAACATGATGTTTAGCTAAGCTTATCATTAGCTATATATATATATATCGACCAATAATTAACTGCCTAATTTCTCTTTTTTTGTCTATATATAGGATATGCCAACTTTAGTGATGTATTTCCGGTATACATCGGAGACGATCGCACCGACGAAGATGCTTTCAAAGTATCTACATATACCATCCTTGTTACTTTTTTATTTCTCATATAGTTTGATGTAAGTTCATGTCCAATAGATATATATCTATTGTTAGGAACTTATTAGTAGTTGCTTGATGTTTCTTTTAGGTTTTGCGTGATCGAGGACAAGGTATCGGTATTCTTGTTTCCAAAATTCCAAAGGAAACTAGTGCCTCTTATTCTCTTCAAGATCCCGCGGAGGTAAGCCATATTAATTTGTAGCCATTTTGTGGTATTCTTTTGCTATAAATGTTCACTATGATTCTAATTTCCTTGTATTTACGACTTTTACAGGTGATGAACTTTTTGTGCAACCTAGTGGGGTGGAAGCGTCGCTTGCTCAACGATCATGCGAAGGTGTAAATAAGTCGCGACTAGCTCACCACCCCCATGAAATTTCTCATATTGGGAGTGTTGGATGCGTAGTAGTACTATATATATGTATTTTGCGTACGAACGAGAAAAGTTACTATTAAGATAGAGTTGTATTAATGTACTGTTCGATTATTTCTATCCTTTGTTCTTTTGTTTTCTATCGATTTCCTGTATAATTGATGGACCTAAGCTTGAAAGGGCTTCTTGTTACGTACCTTTCTCGGTAGGTCGATCGTGTAATTAATTTATGTAAGCCCAAGGAAAAAACTAGCAAATTTTCACCCTTATTTCTATTGTAGATCATATATATATAATGTGTGTAGGCTACTACACATGATGCATGTTAAGTACAGCTTGCTTCTACATATATACTATTTATTACAAAGGGACTAATTTGGGAAATGGTATGCATGGTCGCTGTATTTTTTTGATGAATATGCATGTTATGAAGCGACTGCATGATCATTTGGACGTTTGTCTTGCGTGTTTGACATGTTCATGAGATCTCATGCATGCATGTATAAAAAGTTCACTTTTGACTTGTAATAAGCCATGCATGCATGCATAGGATGTTAGGTATTCCATTGGAGAAAATCTACATCCCAACTTTTTCTTTGAAGTTACACAACAGTTGCTTACACAGTATCTGGCAATTTACAGCAAAAACACAATAACATTAGCAAGTTTTATCTTTCAAATTGAAGCTACAGTCAAAAAAAAAAAGAGAAAAAGAATGGAGCCCATTTTCGACATCAAATTCTTTGTTCTAGACGGAGAGATATTGGTTGTTTTCGGAAAAAAAAAAAAAAATCATTATTTCTTCTCTTTATGATAGATTAATTAATTTGGAGTTACTTTTAAAATATATGGTTTTGACATTTAGAAAGTTGCTGGAAATAATTCTAAAGTGTTGTATTAAAAGACTAATAAGTTTAGTTGGGTGAATCCAATAAGTTAAGTGGGGCTACGATCCACAATACACCTAACGGCAAGAGGTCCCTAACGTTCAGGTGGATTGAGTCTGATCAAAGTCCGTGAGCGCTATGTCTGTACGCTTTAAGTGAATTAGTTGCGTATTTTTAACCATTCAAACTTTTGAGATTAATGATTAACGCCAACGATCCGGCACTTCTATTTCTTCTTATATTTAGTTAGATGAGGGTGCATGGTTAATTAAGAACCCGTTTAATATTGAGGTCCATCTAACGATATTAAATAAAATAAAGTTAGAACAAAAGTATATAAGAATATGCTTTTGCGTTTGCTGATAGGACCGTAAAAAATATATGATAATCAACAATATATATACGAAACACGATATTACTTACAAAAATAAATAAGTAATTTTTTTAGGAAAATGCTACTTGTACACCCGTAAGGGGTGTACATCTCACACCCCCACCCATCTAAGGGTGGGGGTGTGATGAGTGATCACTTGATGTGACCCGTAAAAAACATCGACATCATTAAAAGGGTGGAGGTGTAGGATGTACACCCCTTCGGGGTGTACATGTAGCATTACTCATTTTTTTATTGTACTTTTTCATTACACATAACGTGATTTTCTCATAACTCCAAAAGGAGTTTAATTATATATGTCATTATCAATAGAAAGAGTTAATTAGGACTAAAAGATCCGAACGAAAACCCGGCACTCGCAACTGCTTTTCAGCAAATCAAACTCGGGTTTGTCAACAAGCAACTTGTGAGCATTATAATTAACAAGTTTAATTTGAAACTCTTATCAATCAAAATAATGTGAGATGAAAATAATCTATGGCCTAATTCTTTAAGCTAGATAGTCGTAGTTTGGCACCTGCATATGCTATGTTCTCCACTGAATCACTCTGTTGGATTAAAAGCTAGCTTGAATCAGTTTACACAAGTAAAGCAATGCTTACCTACCAATTATTATATAATTTTTTTTTATTGGTAATATATATAAAAAAGGGATAATTGTCTGTGTACCCCTGAAATATGAAGAAATATCTGATTTACCCCTCTTATTTTTTTCTTTCTAATATACCCTTCATACGTTCCACCGTTATTAAAAATACCCCTACCGTTTCCCTTTGTTAAGTTAACTAGGGTTAAACTAGAGTTAAATAATAATCGGAGTTGAAAACTATCAGATATACCTATTTTGCCCGGGTTTAGGGTTTAGGGTTTAGGGTTTAGGATTTTTGAGGGTTTTAGGGTTTAGGGTTTAGGGTTTTAGGGTTTAGGGTTTAGGATTTTTTAGGGTTCTAGAGTTTAGGGTTTAGGGTTTTAGGGTTTAGGGTTTAGGGTTTAGGGTTTAGGGTTTAGGGTTTTTTAGGGTTTTAGGGTTTAGGGTTTTAGGGTTTAGGGGTTTAGGGTTTTAGGGTTTAGGATATATTTGAAAGGATAAAATAGTAATTACACACAGATAACGGTAGTTCCAAACGGTACACTAACAGAGTTTAACTTCAGGGGTATTTTGGAAAAAAGTTGAAACGTAAGAAGGGTAGTTTTAATATTAGCCTTCTAAGAGGGGTAAATCTGAAAACAGAAAAATTTTTAGGGGTACGTAGGAAATTGCCCCTATAAAAAATATGGTACCAATTTCACTATCCTACATTATATAAGTATATATGAGTGGCATACATATCCCCACATATCATTTCATACTTAGAAGAATAACTATATTCATAAACCATGATTAGCTTTAGTATATTTTAAATATGTGGTGTATATACTTCTAAAACCTCATTACAAAGATCTCACATAATGGTATAAACTTCTAAACTTAATTACCACCTGCTCAATATTATTTATTCATTGTTCCCCACTTGGAAACAAGTTCCCTTTTAACTCTTTCTAGGCTAAATAATTGACCACATACATATGTGCCTTAAAAGTATAAATGCTTTTGTCCTAGAGATCCTCTCACATATTAATTATATGCATGCATGGGCAATGAGCAAAGATCCATTCAAATTAATAGAGTATATATATATATATATGAGTAGCTACCATAATTGGTCACAACTAGATATCTAATATTTCTTAAGAAAAGAACAGTTCCCTTTGCTCCCAAAACCAAACAAAAATGCTTAGTCCCCATCATTGATTTGATTCAACCCCACATCAATACATGGGCTCTCAAAATCACATGCCCACTCTCTTTTCTTCCCCCCCCCCCCCCCCCCCCTTTTTTTTTCTCTCTCTTTCTCTTTTTTTTGTTGTTCCATGTTGTTTGTTGTGCTTTTTGTGGTTTAAGATATCTTTTGTGTTAGGCCATGAAGGGAAACACACCATACCCACCAGGTGTAAAGCAAAGCCAAAGCTGTGGGAGGAGTTGGAATTCCACTTGATTTTTGTTAAGTGGCCGGGACTCTTCCTTTTGTCTTTGAACCTCTATATATGCCACCTCCTTCATGCGTGGAAAGGGCTTTAAACTAATGCCTTAGAGAGTCCAAATCATTGAAGTAATTAAGAGAGCTTTTATTCAACACAACCAACTCATCTCCATTAATCTAAGCTAAACATAGTTTTAAGATCCATTAGTGGCTCATTATACAATGATCGATGTGGGTTTAATGAATGGTTTAGTGGGATTATTATTAATAATAGTTTAGACATATATGCTACCTGTATATGAAGTCTACAAAAGCTCACATGGGGAGATTTTAAATTAACTGGGTTCACATATTAGAGGAGTTAATTAAGAGGATGTGATCGAGGGGTTGATGAGTAACAATGAGAACCACATAATTTGAGGAGTGTTTATGAGTTTTAATTAGAACTTAGCAAAAGGTGCGTACATGGTGGCCATGCAAGTTGTGGTCCTTAGGGCTATATGTGTTGCATGGCAATGGTATTATAATATGGTACCTAAAGTACATGTTAGCAAGGTTTATAATATGTGAGAGAGGGTTTTTTCTATACTAGTTTTGGTACATTAATTGACATGCATGCATGTGCAAGGAGAGACCACCAACACCAACTTTAGAGTGTTTAGTTGGGGAATAGAGTGGTCCCATGAATAGATTATCTCCATTAATATTTACTCTCTCAAGCATAAAAAAAATTCTATCGCGGAATTCGTATGCGTAAAACACACCCTTTTTTACCATTGTATTATAGTCGATTATAATTTTAAAACAGATCTGAGTGCTACCCGAATATTAGGAAGGGTTGAATCCTAGTAAAATGCAACCTTTCAAAGTTTTCTTCGTCGTCAAATATTTGTATTTCGATGATCCTTTTATCTAGAAATAGCAAGTTCTCAAGAGGTTCATAAGTTCTGTTATGATGAGTAAACGAATAGGAACATAAGTTATGTTACCATGAGTATACAAATAGGGACGAAAAATGAAGGTCGCAAAGTAGATAAATCCCAAAATGTATAAAAAAATAAAACACAACGATTTACATGAAAAAAAAAAATTATAGAAAACAAAATCACAGATGAAAGAGAAGAGTGTTTCACTATATAAAATAGAAAGTACAAAATTGTAGAAGTACGTACAGTATGATATGTCGCCTTTTTTAAAATTTATCGTATCGTAAAATTGTCGGCAACTAAAAAACATAAAATCAAAAACGAAACCAAATTGGAGATACATCTAATAAGTCCAAAAGGACAAATTACTTACAATCTTTTTATTGTAACTTGGTCTGTGTGCTTTTTTGGTCGATCATGTTAGTATTTGAATTTTCACATACAATGTTGTATGTTAATTCCAAAATAAAAATAAGTAATTGAATTTATTTGTAATATAAGTTTTTGCTACAGTTTGAGGTAGGATGAAACAAGCCACTAAAAAAATAAAAAAAATAAAGAAATAACCGTAATAGCTGTTGTAAAAGGACGGTTGTTTTAATCGCTTCTACTCTATAATCATAGAGGCGGTTATAAAGACCCATCTTAAAAAAAAAAAAATTATAATTTTTTTTTTTCAAATTTAATTCCTCCCAAATTTTTGGGCTGTTAATTTGTCAGCCCTTAATTTTTGGGCATGGACAAGGAATCAAAAATTTTGAACTAGCCCATTTATTTGGGCCCAAATATGTTCTACCAACTCAACTCATCTACTTCTCTCTCTCTCTCTCTCTCTCTCTCAAAAAAAAAAAAAAAAAAAAAAAAAAGAAAAAAAGAAAAAAAAAGCTCAACTCAGTCTTTTTGTGAAAGAAAAGATGCAAACAAGAGAATTTTTAATTTAATTTTATGGTATAATTAAGACATGGTACGTCTATGGATTTTTTTTCAAACCCCATAAATCCAAACCTGCAAATTTGGACATCAAGAATTTAAATCTGAAATCTCGAGATAACAGAGTGTCGGACACCGCGCCCACGGGTCTCGACCGAACTCAACCCACCTGAACGTTGGGTCTATTGTTGGGCCTCTTGCCGTTAGGTCTATTGTGAACCGCAGCCCCACTCAACTTATTGGGCTCACCCAACTCAACTTATTAGTCTCATGGGCCTATTGTCACGGGCAGGAGTTGGACATATTTTTAACCCATAAATAAATAGTCAACAATCTCCCCCCCCAACACCTGCACTGTGTGGGAATCGAACCTGTACCACTGGCTCTGATATCACTTGTCGGATCGTTGGCGCTAACCATTAATCCCAAAAGCTCGAGCTATTAGAAATACGCAACCAATTCACTTAAAGCGTACAGACACAATGCCCACGGGTCTCGATCGAACTCAACCCACCTGGATGTTGGGTCTATTATTGGGCCTCTTGCCATTAAGTCTATTGTGGACCGCAGCCCCACTCAACTTATTAGACTTACCCAACTCAACTTATTAGTCTTCCGGGCCTATTGTCACGGGCAGGAGTTGAACCTATTTTTAACCCATAAATAAATAGCCAACAAAGAGTACTATTTCCACCTATGCTAACGTGGATTGGATGGTATTTGATAAAAAATATTATTCCAAGGGCATACCCTTGTTCATATACCAAAGAATCGTAGTGCTTAATTAATTTGCGGATTACCCTCCTAATTAAGTTAGGAAAGGATTAAGATCTGGCTAAATGCTAATGTCCAATGATTTTTCTATGCATACTTGCTTGGAAGGAATAAGCACAAAACTATAGTAGATACTGTTAGATAGATGATATAGATGATATGGTTGTTCATGTTTATCTTTGTAATCTGTTTCATAACAACCTGTTGAGCTGGCCAAGGATAACTAATATTAGTTAGCTAAGATTAAGTTAATTAGTTGTTTCTATCCTTGGTCGTCAAGCTGTCACGGTTGTTACATAATGTAAATTCTGATATGTTTAGTTATATATATACACACAGGCAGCCATGGCTGATAGTGACTGCTTCACCTTAATCTTCCGCTCCTCTGATTTCTTTCATGGTATCAGAGCCTTTAGGAATAGATCCAACTATCGAACATGGCCGGCAGCTCCTCCTCCACATCTGGACTTACCTCCATGATCACCCATCCTGTTTCAGAGAAGCTCGCCAAGGCAAATCATGCAACATGGAAAGCCCAAGTCGTCGCCACGATGCGTGGTGCTCGTCTCGAAGGCTACCTCACCGGCAAGGCTGCAATGCCTGCCGCTGAGATCGAAGGCAAGGAAGGAGACGAAGTCATCAAGATCCCCAATCCTGCCTATGAAGATTGGGTTGCTGCGGACCAACAGGTCCTAAGCTTCCTGCTTGCCTCCGTCTCAAAGGAGGTCCTGATCCAGATCTCCTCCAAGAAAACTGCTACGGAGGCATGGCGTGCGATTGAGACTATGTTCTCGTCGCAAACAAGAGCCCGCGCGGTAAACACGCGGCTGGCTCTATCCACTACTCGGAAAGAAAGCAGTTCGGTGGCTGAGTACGTCGGGAAGATGAAGTCTCTCGGCGATGAAATGGCTGCAGCAGGACGGCCTCTTGAAGATGATGAACTGGTGGAATACATCCTCACCGGTCTTGATGAAGATTACGACTCCGTGGTATCCTCAGCGCTTGTCCGAGCAGAACCAATTTCTGTAAGTGAGCTATATTCACAGATGCTTGCTTTTGAAACCCGGATGAATCTGCGCAACAATGGGAACTCGTCTGGATCCTCGGCCAATGCTGGATCCTCGGCCAATGCTGTAAATCGCCGTGGGCGTGGCGGTCCAGGGCGCTTTGGTCGCAACTTTGGTCGCAGCGGAGGACGTGGTGGAAGGAACCCTAATCCTCCTGCACACCATGGTGGTCGTGGCAACGGCAACAACTACAACCCACGACAAGCAAATCAAGGACCCCGAAACAACACTGGCTTGTCAGATCCGTGCCAGGTATGTTTAAAAAAGGGCCACACCGCCGACAGATGCTGGTACAGGTACGATGAGAATTTTGTTCCTGATCCAAGGCATGTTGCTGCTGCCGCCACAACCTCCTACACCATGGATACAAACTGGTACACGGATACCGGGGCTACTGATCATATAACAGGAGAACTCGACAAGCTGGCCTTCAGGGAGAAGTACAACGGCGGTGATCAAGTGCACACAGCCAATGGAGCAGGTATGAACATTAATCACACTGGTAAAGCTATTATTCATACCCAGACTCGTAATCTCAATCTAAACCATGTCTTACATGTCCCACAAGCCACCAAAAATCTCGTATCTGTTCATCGTCTTACTACAGATAATGATGTCCTTCTTGAGTTTCATCCTAACTATTTCTTGATAAAGGATCGGGGAACGAAGAGCACACTCCATAAAGGGCGATGCCACAAGGGTCTGTACCCCCTGCCACCAGCATCGGCGAAGCTAGCGTTTGGAGTCACCAAACCATCTTTTGAAAGGTGGCATAGCCGCCTCGGCCACCCAGCAGCACCCATAGTTCAAAAGGTCATTAGTAACTTTCATCTTCCATGTCAAGTCGAGTCCAATAAAGAGTCTGTTTGTGGAGCTTGTCAACAAGCTAAAAGTCACCAGTTACCCTACCCTAAGTCGTCGAGTGTCTCAAGTTATCCCTTAGAGCTTGTGTTTTCAGATGTATGGGGGCCTGCACCTGAGTCTGCTGGCAGATACAAATATTATGTGAGTTTCATTGATGATTTCAGTAAATTTACATGGATTTACTTGCTTAAATATAAATCTGAGGTGTTTCAAAAATTTCATGAATTCCAAAGTCTTGTTGAAAGGCTCTTTGATCAAAAAATCATCACCATGCAAACCGACTGGGGAGGTGAATATGAGAAACTCCACCCCTTCTTCACTAAAATAGGCATATCTCACCATGTCTCTTGCCCACATGCTCACCAGCAAAATGGATCCGCAGAGAGAAAACACCGGCATATCGTGGAAGTTGGGCTATCTCTCATTGCCCAAGCTTCCATGCCTCTTAAATTCTGGGATGAGGCCTTTCTTGCCGCTACTTTTCTCATTAACCGCACTCCTAGCAAAGTTATCTCTTATCAAACACCTCTAGAACGTCTGTTTCATATCAATCCCGAATACTCATCTCTACGAATCTTCGGTTGTGCCTGTTGGCCCAACCTCCGACCATACAATCAACATAAGCTCCAGTTTCGTTCCAAAGAATGTGTCTTTCTTGGGTATAGCAATTTGCACAAAGGTTTTAAGTGCCTTGATGCTGCCACTGGGCGCGTTTACATTTCCCGTGATGTTGTGTTCGATGAAGAACTCTTTCCTTTCACTAAGCTACATTCCAATGCTGGTGCCAGGCTCCGAGCTGAAATTCTTCTATTACCGCCCTCTCTCATTCCTTCTGGATCATCGACATCTGGGGATGAATGCATAGTTGAACCAGTGATTAATGATTCTGCCACTAACGATTTTTCTGCAGCAACTAATCTTCCACAGGATCCTACCGGCGCAACTAATCCAGGCGTGGGATCCGGGGCTGATCTCCTGCCGCAATCTACCCCGGGATCGGAATCTTCCAGTACGGCGCCAGACGCCATTCCTGCGCAGCCGTCCCATCTGCGCGACGTCGCGCAAGTGGACGACGCGGCGAATGCGGACGCACTCGGACCTGCACCTGCAGAAACGTCCTCGGAGGTGCCTGGAACGGGATCTTCTACGCCACCACCACAGCGCCCAAACACCAGACTCCAGGCTGGAATCAGAAAACCCAAGGTATATCGCGATGGTACTGTTCGCTATGGTTTTCTTGTTGCGTCTGGTGAACCACGGTCTTTAGAAGATGCATTAGGAGATAAAAACTGGAAGGCTGCAATGGATGCTGAGTTTGATGCTTTGGTCAAAAACAAAACATGGTTTTTAGTTCCACCTCAAAAAGACAGAAATATAATAGATTGTAAGTGGGTCTATAAAATCAAGCACAAGGCAGATGGGAGCCTAGATAGATATAAAGCTAGACTGGTTGCAAAAGGTTTCAAACAGCGTTATGGCATAGACTATGAAGAAACATTTAGCCCAGTGGTAAAGTCAGCTACTATCAGAATAGTGCTCTCATTAGCTGTCTCTAAAGGATGGAGTCTTCGGCAGCTAGATGTTCAAAATGCCTTCCTACATGGTTATTTAGAAGAGGAAGTATACATGAAACAACCACCTGGTTATGAGGACAAAACCAAATTCAATTATGTGTGTAAATTGGACAAAGCACTGTATGGCTTGAAACAAGCTCCACGAGCTTGGTACTCTCGGCTAAGTATCAAGTTGCAGAGTCTTGGGTTTAATCCCTCAAAGGCAGATACATCTTTATTTTACTTCAATAAAGGAGATGTGATTACATTTGTTCTAATATATGTGGATGACATAATAGTTGCTAGCTCGACACATGACGCCGTAACATTCTTACTACGTCAACTCAGTCAAGAGTTTGCACTCAAGGATCTGGGCAAGTTGAATTATTTCTTGGGGATTGAAGTGAGTCATGTGCACAATGACATAATCCTGACACAGGAAAAATATGCTTCTGATCTGTTAAAGAGAGTAGGTATGATGAACTGCAAAGCTGCGACAACACCTTTAGCAGTCAGTGAGAAGCTCTCGGCATCTGAAGGTACTCCCTTAGGTCCGAATGATTCAACTCAGTACCGAAGTATTGTGGGTGCTCTTCAGTACTTGACCCTTACCAGACCTGATCTTGCTTTTCCTGTAAACAAAGTGTGCCAGTTTCTACATTGTCCTACAACAGATCACTGGACAGCTGTAAAGAGGATTCTAAGATATCTAAAACAATCAATCAAGACTGGACTCAAGATTGAAAGATCTAGCTCTTGTTTAATCAGTGGATTCTCAGATGCAGATTGGGCAGGCTGTCTTGATGATAGAAGGTCTACTGGCGGGTTTGCTGTGTTCCTAGGATCTAATTTAGTTTCATGGAGTGCGCGCAAGCAACCCACCGTATCAAGGTCAAGTACAGAAGCAGAGTATAAAGCAGTAGCTAATACTACAGCTGAGATCATGTGGATTCAAACTCTTCTACAAGAACTGGGTATTCAAACTCCACGAGCAGCTAAGCTCTGGTGCGACAATATTGGGGCTAAGTATCTCTCGGCAAATCCTATGTTTCATGCACGGACCAAACACATTGAAGTCGATTATCATTTTGTAAGAGAACGTGTTGCACGGAAATTATTGGAGATTGATTTTGTTTCTTCAAAAGATCAAGTTGCAGATGGTTTTACCAAGGCACTTCCTACAAGGCAGTTAGAGAACTTCAAGCACAATCTCAACCTCGCACGGTTGTGATCGAGACGGGATGTTAGATAGATGATATAGATGATATGGTTGTTCATGTTTATCTTTGTAATCTGTTTCATAACAACCTGTTGAGCTGGCCAAGGATAACTAATATTAGTTAGCTAAGATTAAGTTAATTAGTTGTTTCTATCCTTGGTCGTCAAGCTGTCACGGTTGTTACATAATGTAAATTCTGATATGTTTAGTTATATATATACACACAGGCAGCCATGGCTGATAGTGACTGCTTCACCTTAATCTTCCGCTCCTCTGATTTCTTTCACACAAAGATTGATGCTTATTATGTTAACTTTGTTTTTTTTTTTTTGTTGTTTTTAAAAAATATTTATAACATTATGAAACTCCAAGAAAATAATAGGATGATGAACACTAAAAAACAAGTGATAAGAGGCCCTACTTTGTTTTCACTTGTGCTTTCAATTTGGTCTCTGATGAGCCATAGACCTAATTTATTCTTTATGCTGTTGTTTTTAATCTTATGTGACATAAATTTCAAAATTTAAGATGCAAATAATGTAGAGAGAGAACATAGTTCACACACTCAAAAGGCTACTAAAAACACCAATATATAATAATTATCTGAGGAAAAAAAATCATAGGATGGTTCCTAATGGTATTTGATCATAACTTAATGCTCAGAAAAGTTTATGACATAATTGGCTCCTCATTAACTTGGTTCCTATAATTAGTTATGAGAAACTCAAAGCTATTTGTGTGCATGTATGCATCTTTATTTGATATGGGGATCATTGGATATATTAAATCTTAAACTAAACCAAAAAAAAAGGAAAATCAAGGCCTCATTAAACTTAGAAAACAATTTTGACACCTTGTAGTAGGGGATAACCTCTTTGTCTTTTTATCAAAAATAAATAAGTGAGCTCTCCCTACAATCCAACTGCATAAGAACAATAAAC